>CAUYQG010017963.1:0-15377 GCA_963574415.1 Tarsius wallacei
AATATCCAGAGTTAGGTTAATAGCTGGACACAGTGGCTCATGCCTGTAATCCCAGCACTTTGGGAGCCTGAGGCAGGAGGATCATTTGGGCTCAGGAGTTTGAGACCAGTGTGGGCAACATAGCAAGACCTTGTCTCTAAAAAAAATGTTAAAAGAAGAGTTAGTTAAGAACCACTAATATTCCCTTGGTTTTTGTTCTGTTTTGTTGTGTTTTTGTTTTTGTTTCTGTTTCTGTTTTGAGCTGGGGTCTCACTCTGTTGCCCAGGCTAGAGTGCAGTGTCATGTTCACCGGCCACCACAGCCTTGACCTGCTGGGCTCAGGTGATCCTTCCACCTCAGCCTTCCAAGTAGCTGGAACTACAGGCACACGCTACCATGCCTGGCTAATTTTTTGATTTATTGTAGAGATGAGGTCTTGCCAAGTTGCCCAGGCTGGTCTGGAGCCCATGGGCTCAGGCAATCCTCTCACCTTGGCCTCCCAAGGTGCTGGGATTATAAGCATGAGCTACAGCGCCCAGCCGATTTTTGTTCTTTTAAGCCATTGGTTTAACCATTCCACCTGTGCCAACCAGAGGTGTGACTGATGTCCTCAGGAGAGGATCTTGGCAACCTGTCCTGCCCTTTCTTCAGAAGATTATCCTTCCTTTTATCACACCCAACTTTGTACCCTCCCAGGAGCCCTGGGGGGCAATAGAGACTTTGCTCCCAAACGGTTCTGAAACAGTTTTCTATAATGCATTTAATTAAACAATCCAATGCTATTCTGTATCCAAGGCTGAGCTGCATTCATAACAGTTCTGAAATTGTTTCCTATAATGCATTAGTTAAAAAGCTCAATGTCATTCTGAATCCAAGACCGAACTGCACTAATCTTTCCAGTACCTGTTTTTATTATGCTTATTCAGTGTCCACATATCATTGGATCAGCAATGAGATTAAATGACAAAACTACACCACTTCGATAATACGCACAAAGAAATTTCAGTAACAAAACACCAATATGGAGGGGAAAAACACATTTTAATATAACCTCCTCCCTTTATCAAGTTTCTGGGGAGAAATTAATGCCCAAGAGATAAAATCCATCCCCGTATAAGTCAAAAATGATGAGATGTTAAAGTTCAAAGAAAATAAAGTTCAAAATGAATCTTCCTCAACCTGTTACTCTGCTCTGTATTACATGGTGGGGATTTCAATACCTGGGTAGTCAGGAATTTTTTTTGGCAACTACAGCTTATACTGTATTTCACTGGAATGGAGGCAGTTCCTGCAAGTCCTCCAAATTAGAAAATAAAAATAAAACCAGCCAAGTCTACGATGTACCTCTTTTTCTAAACAGTCTATATAGATTTAGTAGAACTTGAAAAATGATCATGGCACTGGCTCTATAACCACCAGATTCAAAAACAAGCCCATTTTTAGCAGTTGGCTCAAGCAACTTCGGGTTACCAAAGTCTACTGCAGAGATTGCAGCCTCACCAAAGTGCCAGTTGGTCATTGCCAAGAGCCTAGAATCTATGTCCTGTATATTTAAACCCGGTCAGTGGGAATTTCCTAGTCATAGGTTAATTTCAGCACTATGGTACCTTACACTTACCATATCTGGGAGGATCCACCCCTGGACCCAGTCTCCTCTCTCAGATAGAGCATTGGAGAGGATGCTGCCTTCTTGCAAAGTTGAGAATGTCCAATGGCAACACTCGGTCACCACATTTTATCTGGGAGGCATTGTTCTTTCCCGTCCAGATATTCAAAACCTTTGAATTTCCATGATCCCTTTGAAATTTAAGGGTCTGCTCTCTGCAGTGCTGCAGTGAAAGTGAACGCTGTCTAGTAACAGAGCTCCCACAATAACTAGTGAGAATTTTTATTCCTGTGCCATCATGGCTTTTTCCACTGCCTCGTTCTGTAGAATTCCTTAGGCCTAAGAAAACTGTCATTGTATATTTCAAAATAGTTTGAAAAAAGATTTGGAATGTTCCCAACACAAATAAAAGAAAAACTTTTGAGGTGATGGATATCCTGACTACTCTGATTTGATTAATTTTTAAAATTAATTTTTTATTGTATGCATGTATCAAAATATCATATGTACCCCAGAAATAGTCACATCATCATGTATTAATTTTGAAAATTAACAACAAAAAAATTTCTGATACTTTATCAAGCTTTCAAAAAGAAAGAAAGAAAACCATCACCCAGGGATGGTTTGTAAGCAGCCTGTTTCCAGCAACCTTGAGAACAATCAGAGGGAGTGATTCTTGAGCCACCTGAATTCAAACTTGGTCCCTCTACCCTGACCTCTTTTGCCCTGGAGGATGTTCAAAACAACATAAAAGAGGAATTATAATTAGGGCTGTTTGTTTATATGACCTACCTAGCCCTAGCACTAACACATTGGAAACTAATCTCTCACTAATGCTCTCTGGTCCAGAGAGAACCCAGCTGCCCCACAGTTTAAAAACAGCAAATGTTTTGCCTCTCTCTTAGTATCCAAAAGGGTGGTGTATGAAAAGACTGTTTCTTTTCCCCTATAACTGAATCCTTGCATCAGCTGTGACAGCTTATTAGGTTTTTCAGCCTGCAGGCCCCTACTTAAGCCCTCTCATAGCCCCATGCCCTTGCCAAGGCCCTCTCCCAGCCTCTGCGTGGCTTTCCCAAGGTCCTTTTCCCCCAGCCACAGCTGTTAAGAGCCAACTGCATCACTGTAAAAACCCACCTAGTTCAGTATAAGCCTACACAAACTGCCAAGGTCAAAATGTCCTGCACACACACTAAGAACAAGACACCAGGGCCAAAGCTAATCTCTTGCCATTCCAGAAGCCTCAGTCACTCCATGTGTGAACCCTTGCTTCTCCCTAATTGTGCTTTTTTTTTTTAAAGTTGGGGTCTCACTCTGTCACTCAGCTTGAGTGCAGTGGCACACTCACAGCCACCCCAGCGTCAACCTGCTGGGCTCGAGCAATCTTTCCGCCTCCAAGTAGCCAGAACTACAGGTGTGTGCTACCATGCCCGGCTAATTTTTTATTTATTGTAGTGATAAAGTCTCGCCAAGTTGCCCAGGCTGATCTTGAACCCTCAGGCTCAGGGAATCCACTCGCCTCAGCCTCCCAAAATGCTGGGATTACAGGCTGAGCCACTGAGCCTGGTCCTCTTTTTTTTTTTAAGTTGGGGTTTCACTCCGTCATCCAGTATGGAGTGCAGTGGCACACTCACGGCCACCGCAGCCTCGACCTGCTGGGCTCAGGTGATCCTTCCACCTCAGCCTTCCGAGTAGCTGGGACTACAGGCATGCGCCACCATGCCCGGTCAATTTTTTGATTTAATGTAGAAATGAGGTCTTGCCAAGTTACCCAGGCTGGTCTCTAACCCATGGGCTCAGGCAATCCTCTCACCTCAGTCTCCCAAAGTGCTAGGGGTGAGCCACCACGCCTGGCCTCTTATTTTTTGCATATCAATTTTCTAGCCGATGCACCAAATGTTGAAACTCTGAGCAAGTACCCAATAAACAGTACCCCTCCTTCTTTTTAGAGTTCAAAACAAATTAAGAAGATAAAGGAATGGAAGGAGAAGGCCAGATGATTACTCTATTCCTGATAGACGTGGGTTGCAGGATGCCGTTTAACGCGAGTCAGAGGAGCTTCCCAATACCAAGCTGCAGAATGAGATCCAGCAGTTCTCGTCCAAAGTAGACTTCCTGCCCCTAGGAAAGGGCGGAGAAAAGCCAGGTATTATACTTATGTAACTCACCTTCCCCTGAAAGGACAGTTTTTAAACTTTTTTACAAGTGAAAGATATGTATGTATTACATGGATAATTAAGCAACTTGGATTTTTTTTTTTTAAACCAAGATGGTAGAAGTTGCTACCTGGTGCCGTGGTTATAATCCGAAAGCCTACGGATTTCTCTGGCATTATCAATTAACATTAGAGGATGTTTTCCCATGTTCTCCAGGAGTTTTTCATGTCTTTAAGGAGACACTTGAGTTCAAACATTTATTAGCCATGCATGTGATTCACCGTTTGAAGCAATATTTTATGTTTTTATTTTATTTCAATAGTTTTAGGGGTATAAGTGGTTTTTGGTTATGTGGATGGATTGTATAGTGATAAAGTCTGGGATTAGTGGACCTGTTACCCAAATAATGAATGTTGAACCTGATAGGTAATTTTCATCTCTCACTCTCCTCCCAGACTCCCTAGAGCAAGTTTTAGAATAAAACGTTTTCTCAATTGCAGAGACAAATGTTTCAAGCCTTCTCAGATTCTCACCACCATCCCTTCTTGTTTGTTTTTCTTGAGTCAGGTCCTTACTCTGTCGCCCAGGTTGGAGTGCAGTGGCACCATCATGGCTCACTGCAACCTCAACCCCCCTGGGCTCAGGCGATCCTTCTGCCTCAACCTCCCAAGTGGCTGGGACTACAGGGATGCACCATGAGGCCTGTCCAATTTTTTGACTTTTTTGTAGAGACAAGGTCTCACTATGTTGCCTAGGCTGGTCTTGAACTCCTGGGTTCAAGCAGTCCTCCCTCCTCGGCCTCTCAAGGTGCTGGGATTACAGGCAGGAGCCACCACGCCCAGTCCCTTTTTGTTCTTTCTTTTGGTCACTCTCCACTTCCGGACTTGGTGGAAATAGCCACACAGCAAGGTGTGAAATTAACTTCCCGAGTGATCACAGAGCAGCCAGATGACACCACATGGGATTCAGGGAAATTTAGTGCGTAGTGTGAACCTTGGGCATGGCAAACGGAGACAGAGGGAGCCGACAGATAAATGCCCTCTTCTTATCTCTTTCTCAGACTACTCTGGAGTGCAACTTGCTTTTGAGAAAATTCTTGAGTATGAGCAAACGTGCTGACTGAAAGACTTGCTGTTGGAAAGACTACTGGGTATCCTTCTTGCCTTGCTTCCCTGGTTCCTCACCCTTACCACCAGAAACTCTCTGTGTCTTGGGGTCATCCGGCCCTTGCATTAAGGCCAACCTCAGCACTTAATGTGCTCAATCTCCCACAAATCTTTTTTTTTTTTTTTTTGAATTGGAGTCTCACTCTGTGGCCCGCTCCTGGCCACTGCAGCCTTGACCCGCTGGGCTCCAGCGATCCTTTCGCCTCAGCCTTCCGAGTAGCCGGAATCACAGGCATGCGCTACCATGCCCAACTGATTTTTTGTTTATTGTAGAGATAAGGTCTCACCAAGTTGCCCAGGCAGGTCTTGAACCCACGGGCTCAGGCATTCCACTCACCTCAGCCTCCCAAAGCACGGGATTACAGGCTGAGCCACCGAGCCCGGCAATCTCCCACAAATCTAACATTTACTGAATGTTTCTTAGGGAGGCAAAGAGAATGTGACATTACATGTAACATAGGAACCCTTCCTTTAAAATACTCTTTGAGGCCAGGCAGGGTGACTCACACCTGCAATCCCAGCACTTTGGGAGGTTGGGGCGGGAGGATTACTTGAGTCCAGGAGTTTGAGACCAGCCTAGGCAAAAAAAATCAAAAAATTAGCTAGGCGTGGTGGTTTGCATCTGTAGTCCCATCTACTCAGGAGGCTGAGGTGGGAGGATCGCCTGAGCCCAGGAGGTGGAGGCTGTAGTGAGCCATGATCATGCCACTGCACTCCAGCCTGAGCAACGGTTATACAGCCCACCCATCTCTGCTTCCTCTTCTCTTAGGTCTTCCATAAAACCCTCTTCCAAGCATCTCCCTCATTTTGCATTGGTTAGAGCAATATGGTCTTCTCTTGGCTTTTTAATTCTCCTCACAGTCAATCACTCTGCTTAATTCAACAAAGGCCCTCTGGGGAACTGAGTACACAAAGCATTCATTTTTTTTGTTGTTGTTGTTGGAGTCTCACTCTGTCGCCCAGACTGGAGTGCAGTGGCCGCTCCCGGCCACCGCAGCCTTGAGCTGCTGGGCTCCGGCCATCCTCCCTCCTCAGCCTTCCAAGTAGCTGGAACTACAGGCGCACGCTACCACGCCCGGCTAGTTTTTTGATTTATTGTGGAGATGAGGTCTCGCCAAGTTGCCCAGGCGGGTCTCGAACCCGCGGGCTCAGGCGATCCACTCACCTCAGCCTCCCAAGGCACGGGATTACAGACTGAGCCACCGAGCCCGGCTTCATTTTTTTTTAAGACAAGGGAGGTGCTGCCTCTACATCCTTTTAATACATTTCCCCTCTGTCACACAGGCAAAAACAAAATTGCCAGCAGGCAAGAGGTGGAAGGAAGAAAAAGCTATGACAAGGTGAAGCAAGTACAAGTCCAGGTAGGCACAAGTTCGTAGTGACATTTGGTGGAGGGAAAGCAGATCAGGGTGTGGACCTTGAGCCAGGGACAGACACTCTACCCGAAACCGGGTTCAGAATGGGACCAGATCACCTGTGCAAAAAGAAGCCAGGCCCTGGAAAAGACTTTCAGGACCACTGGGCACTGGCAACAGGAATGCAGTTTAATAGGCAATGGACCGAGTTCTAAGGAAGAGCAACCCAGAAAAAAAAAATTTGTTTGAGTCGGAGTCTCACTCTGTCTCCGAGACTGGAGTGCAGTGGCATGAACACAGCTTACCACAGCCTTCAGCTCCTGGGCTCAAGGGATCCTCCCACCCCAACCTCCTGAGTTGGCGAGACTACAGGCATGTGCCAGAACTTCTGGTTAATTTTTGTATTTTTTGTCGAGACAAGGTCTTACTGTGTTGCCCAGGCTGGTCTCAAACACCTGGGCTCAAGCGATCCTCCCGCCTCAGCTTCTCAAAGTGCTGGGATAATGCACATGAGCCACTGTGCCCAGCTTGCACCCTAGAAATTTACTGCCAGGATCAGAACGGATCTCAGGGGCACTGAGACTGATTCTCATATTGTAAGTGAACAAATATGGTCGGGCAAAGTGATTCTCCTTTGGGAGGCCGAGGCAAGAGGATTGCTTGAGGCGAGAAGTGAGAGACCAGCCTGAACAACGTAGACCTTTACCAAAGAAATAGTAATAAATAAAAATAAAAATAAAAATAAGAGGACAAACAGATCACCTGCCTAGAGTTGAGGACTGAAGAATAGGGAAACCAAGCATTTCCCTACTGTTAATATTTTCCCCTTGTATTTAAGAATGATACATTTTTCTTGGGTATTAGTTTCCTATTGCTGCTGTAACTAATTGCCACCAACTTCGTGACTTGAAACATCATAAATTTTAATACCTTGTGGTTCTGTGGGCTGGAAGTCTGACATGGGTTACATTGTCACACTGAGCTAAACACAAGTTTTTGGCAAAACTGTGTCTGGCCCTGGAGGCTCCAGGGGAAAATCCTATTCCTTGCCTTTTCCACCTTCTAGAGCTTGTCATATTCCTTGGCACAGAGTTCTTCCTTCCATCATCAAAGCCGCAACAGCAGGCTAAGTCCTCACACCACACCACTCTCACCTCTGCTGCTTCCCTCCCATGGCTCAGGACCCTTGGATTACATTGGGTCTACCTGGACAACTCAAAATGACCTCCCTATCTTAAGGCCAGCAGATTAGCAAACTAATTCCATCGCAACCTTAATCCCCCTTTGCCATATGACATAACACAGTCATGGGCTCTGAGGATTAGGATGTATACCTTTTACAAGAGGGGCAATTTTCCACCTTCCACCTGGTGATAAGTACCATGGAGAAAAACAAAGTGGGGACAAGGGAGAGAGAGTGACCATTCTCCCTTCATCACGGCTCCCTCTGAGCACAGCTGGAAAGTCTCTCTGCTTTTGCTTTTAAGGATTTGTTTTATTAGAGTGGGCTCATCTGGATAATCCAAGATGTCCTCCCCATCTCAAGGTGCTTGACATTAATCACATATGCAAAGACCCTTTTGCCACTTAAGGTAACCTATTCACAGGTTCCAGAGATTAGGACGTGGACATCTTAAAGAGGGCATTATTCTTCCTGCCACACCTTTTGTATGATGGAATTTTCTTTCTTTATTTCTTCCTTCCTTCCTTTTTTTTTTTGGAGTTGGAGTCTCACTCTGTCACCCAGGCTGGAGTGCAGTGGCACGTTCCTGGCCACTGCAGCCTCGACTTGCTGGGTTCAGGAGATCCTTCTGCCCTAGCCTTCCAAGTAACTGGAACTACAGGTGTGTGCCACCATGCCCAGCTAATTTTTTGATTTATTGTAAACATGAGGTCTCACCAAGTTGCCCAAGCTGGTCTCGAACCCCTGGACTCAGGCAAGCCTCTCATCTTGGCCTCCCAAAGTACTGGGATTACAGGCTTGAACCACCGCACCCAGCCTTCTTTATTTTTTATTTTATCGTATTTTTCATTTTAAAGATGTGGGGTACAATTCAGGATTAGGTATACAAGTGGGCATTGTACAGTTATATAAAAGAATTTTCTAGGCATCTGTACTTGTCATTGACTCTGAAATTTCCAGCTGGTGCTCTATCAAAAGTCCATGTAGAGAATTCAGCTGTTGGATGTGATTATTTTCAAATAAGTCAGAAAGCACAAGATTTCTCACTATTAGCTCCCTAGACAGGAAAAATATGTGTGTGAAAAATATGTGAAGCAGCAGTACGATGCCGCCACCACCACCACCAGGATATAGAAGTTACATCAGCCCAAATCATTCCCAGGGGCTGCTTCTTTGTAATCACCACCTCTCCTCAACCCAGGCCCCTGGTAGCTACTAATCTGGTTTCCAGGTCTTGGAATTATACACCAAGTAGTCTTCTGGATCTGGCTTCTTTCGTGAAGAAAAATGCATTTGAAATTCACCCATGTTGTTGGATGTATCAGTAGTTTTTCCCTTTTTATTGCAGAGTAATATTCCATTGTATAAATATGCCAGTTTTGGCGGGGGCGAGGGGGGGTTGTTTTGTTTTTTAAGTTGGAGTCTCACTCTGTCACCTAGGGTGGAATGCAGTGGCACAGTCATGGCTCACCACAGCCTTGACCTCCTGGGCTCAGGTGATCCTTCTGTTTCAGACTCATGAGTAGCTGGGACAACAGGCATACGCTAACATGCTCAGCCATTTAAAAAATTTTTTTGCAGAGACTAGGTCTCGCTATGTTTCCTAGGCTGGTCTCGGACTCCTGGGCTCAAGCAATCCTCCTGCCTTGGCCTCCCAAAGTACTGGGATTATAGGCATGAGCCACCATCCAGACCAGTGGTACTTATCTGGAAGAGTCATTGTGAGGCGTAATGAGACACTGCACGCAAGGCATGGTGGTGACACTGCTCGTTTTGTTTGTCCAGTGCTCCCACTTTCTTCCAGGATCAGTATCTCCTCTTGGGGAACAGCTCTTCTCATCCACTTCGAGTATACAGTCCTATTGCAGTTGTCAATCATACTACCGTGTTCTACCCTAGTGACAAGGAATGGTCAAGGGGTGGACATTTGAGCCTAGCACAGCCAATTAGAGACACTCACCCTTTGGTGTTGTGGAAGATTTAGTTAGTGGCCCTGATTTTTGCTTCTCTCCCTACCACACCCTCTGCCATGTAACTTTTCGTTTTTTCCCGCTAAAAAGTGTTTTTCCTTTAACTTTGGGGTTGGCTATGTGACTTGCTTTGGAAAATAGAATGAAACAGGAGTAACAGAATAAACCGTTCTGTCTAGCGCTTAAGACTATGATCTCTCTTGGACTTAAGAGGCCAAAGGCTCCTTCTTGTCACTGATATATCCCCTGATACATTTCTTGTTTGTCTAATTTCCTCTCAGTGGCTGCTTCTCAGAGGATCTGGAAGAATATTCGGTGGAAGGGGCATAGGAACACTGTTTCTAGTTCTAAGATATTTCATATTGTGAGGTCTTTCTTTTGAATGAAGATTGAGTGTTGATTAAACATCCAAATGGTCACTTTTAATTACTGAATTGAGACTATGAGAGAGGATTGTTATTATATAAGAGTGGGCTAGTAAGTTAAGAGGAAGCCAAGACTGAGAGTCAACCAGGGACAAGCAAAGACTGCTCCTACTAAATAGATTTTAAGGAGCTGCTGTGACACCATATAAAATTGTGTTTTTATTACACCCCCAGGGTCATGCTTATTCCCAATGTGCTTGTTAAAATGGTTATTTCTGGCCAAAACGGTGGCTCGTGTCTATAATCCTAGCACTTCTGGAGGCTGAGGCGAGAGGATTGCTTGAGCCCTGGAGTTGGAAACCAGCCTAGGCAACATAGTGAGACCTCATATCTATTTTTTTAAATTATTTAAAATTTTATTTTAAATTGTTGTATCTTCTTGTGTCTTTTTCCCTGTTATCCCTATTTGATCTAATCATAGTATTGTTCTATAACTTTCCTGTTATGTATTTACTTGGCATCATTTTTGTTCCATTTCTTTGCTTTTTTATAACTTTTCTTTTGATCGAAGAAATGCATTTTCCTAACTTCAAATCCCAATTTGAAAGATCTTAGAACTGGAAACAGCATTCCTATGTCCCTTCTACTTAATATTCTTCCAGATCCTCCAAGAAGCAGCCACTGAGAGGAGTGTGATGGTTGACATTAGGCGTCGACTTGATAGGCTGAGGGTTGCCTACACAGACGGCCAGTGATGCACGGTTTACAGTGTGTATCTGTGAGGGTGTTTCCAGAGGAGATTCACATGTTCTTGTTCTGGGAGGGGAAGACCCGCCCCCAATATGGGCGGACACCATCCAATCAGCTGCCAGTGTGGCTCCAAACAGCAAGCCAAGACCAAGAGGGACAAGTAACTCAACAACTCAAGTGGGTGAGTTTCGATCCGGGCTCTCTCTCCCTTTCCTAACACGAGGCTTTGCTTCCTCTCCTCCTGCCTTGAACATCAGACTTCAAATTCTTCAGCCTTTGGTCTCTGGAATTTGCACCAGCGGCTTTCCAGGGCTTTTGGGCCCTCGGCCTCAGAGGGCTGGAGTGTCAGCTTCCCTGCTTCTTAGGCTTTGGGGCTTGGACTGAGTCTTGCTACCGGCTTTCTCATTGTTCAGCTTGCAGACAGCCTATTGTGGGACTTCCTGTACTCGTGTGAGCCAATCCTTTTTAATATGTAGCCTAGTGGTTCTGTTCCTCTGGAGAACCCTGGTTGATACAGGAAGCACCTTAAACTGCAATGCAGTTCTCAGGCAAGTTCAGCAAGGCCACCAGGGAATCCTCAAGCAGGATTCGCCCAGAACTCATCACTGAGTTTGTGCTGAGGCTGCACTTTGCAAGGCTGCTCTCAGACCATGATGGATGCAGCGGTGACATCGAGGCAAGACAATACCCAGGAGACACGAATTCCTCTGGCTCTTCCCTACACACGATTCATTCCATCTCTGCCTTTACCTGCCGCCTTTACCTACCTGTGGCACTTCCCTTCTGTGTATCCTTTCAGACCCAAGGTAAAATGGTCCAGGGACTACTTTTACTTATGGGGAAGGCTGTGTTTTTAGGCAGTCAGTAGGAAACAGCTTAAAGCACAGGAGAAAAGAGACAGAGGGAAGCCGCTTAGGCCCGACCCTCATCCAGGCAAAGGAGTCCGTGTGGTTCTTGAAATCCAGTATCATTCACCAGGACAGAAGATGCAAATATCATACGGTGATTTTGCCTGCAGTATATTCTACATTTTTCCCGTTTAGTGGCAATAGTCAATTTTAGTGGAAAATTCAGCAGTTCAGAGTCCTGCTCACGTCTGTCTCCAGAGAAATGACTAATAAGAGCTCTACTGAGCCGGCTCGGTGGCTCAGCCTGTAATCCCAGCGCTTTGGGAGGCTGAGGTGAGTGGATTGCCTGAGCCCACGGGTTCGAGACCCGCCTGGGCAACTTGGCGAGACCTCATCTCTACAATAAATTTTAAAAAAATTAGCCGGGCGTGGTAGCGCGCTCCTGTAGTTCCAACTACTTGGAAGGCTGAGGCGGAAGGATCGCTGGAGCCCAGCAGATCGAGGATGCAGCGGCCAGAAGCGGCTACTGCGCTCCAGTCTGGGCCACAGAGTGAGACTCTAACTCAAAAAAAAAAGATCCTCCAGAATTCCATACCATGCAGTGGTGGAAAAATAATTAATTTTGGCCTAGAAAAAGCAGGTTTCAGGCCAGGGACAGTGGCTCATGCCTATAATCCTGGTACTTTGGGAGGCCGAGGCAGGAGTATCACTTGAGTCCAGGAGTTTGAGGCCAGCCTGGACAACAGAGCAAAAAAAAAAAGAAAGAAAGAAAGAAAGAAAAATCAGGGTTCAGCAGATGACTACCACAGTGCTAGAAAAACCACAGGAGCACATTCACAGAATGTCTAATTCTGTGAACCGTGGACCTGTGTACTAGTAATACCAGACCATATCACCCTAATTCCCCAAGCATAGTAACACCAGACTGCATGTCATAATTCCCAGTTACAGTCTTCCATGCCTTGTGCCTTCATAGATTCTGTTCAGCTGCATGAACATCTATTCTTCCTCTTTTTTGTTTGGTTTTGACCTGGCAAGTTCCTATTTATCTCTCTGATTCCATTCTGGCTGCTATAACAAAATATCACAAACTAAGTGGCTTATAAACAACAGAAATGTATTTCTTACAGTTCTGGAGGCTGGGAAGTCCAAGTTCAAGGCACCAGTGGATCCAGTGTCTGATAACGGTCCACTTCCTGTGTCCTCATACAGTGGAAGGAGTCAGGGGTCTCCCTCGTGACCCACCCAAGTCACTCCCCCAAGGTCCCACATTGGTGATTAGATTTCAACATATGAAATTTGGTGGGACACAGTCAGACCTCAGCATCTTTTTTTTTTTTTTTTGAGTTGGAGTCTCACTCTGACACCCAGACTGGAGTGCAGTGGCTGCTTCCGGCCACCGCAGCCTCGACCTGCTGGGCTCCGGCGATCCTTCCGCCTCAGCCTTCCAAGTAACTACAGGCGCGCACTACCACGCCCAGCTAATTTTTTGATTTATTGTAGAGATGAGGTCTCGCCAAGTTGCCCAAGTGGGTCATGAACCCGCGGGCTCAGGCAATCCACTCACCTCAGCCTCCCAAAGCGCAGGATTACAGGCTAAGCCACCAAACCCAGCCTCAGCATCTTTAATATTTAAAATCATATCTCCTCAGCAAAGCTGTCCCAGGGTTGTCCTCACCCCTGTGTATCCTCACAAAAGGTTGTTTAAGCCTATTTTACTATTCATAACTCATTGTGTTGTGATTTCACACACACATGCACACATACCTCTGAGCTCTTTGAAGACTTGAGGGTAGGAATAATGTTTTATATGCCTAATGCCTAGCATAAAGTAGGTGTTCAATAAATTTTTGGGGAGAAGACAGGGTCTTGCTCTGTTGCCAGGCTGGAATGCAGTGTCAATAAATCTTTATTGGGAAGAATGAGGGAAGGAAAGGAGAAAACTGACTGATATAAAACTCCTTTCAACATGATATTTGTCTGAATTTTGTGCAAAGGTGCATTCTCAAAGCCACATTAGACAATGCTCCCTCACACAAAGCATGAGGGTCATGCTTCGTATAGTTATTTTACTTACCTCAATGACTAGGCCAGATGATTGCAGGATAGACTACACCAAGCAGTACATCATACTGACCTGGCCTGATTCTCATTTGACTAATGTAGATATGTTTGTGTCTAGGAATGAGGCACTGGCCCTAGGAAGTAGACCTAACACACTATCTTTGAAGGAAACAGCTATTATTCCAAGCCCGGGCCATGTTACATCAGAATATCAAGTCATGTCAAAACATGGTTTTGGCTTGGAATTGTTCTCAATGTTCCTGAAGTAAAGAATAATGTGTAGTCAATGTTCAATTCACTCAGAGCAGAACAACTGCAGAAAACAAATACAATGCTCCAGCTGCTAAAACCGAATGGAAGAACGTGTTTTTATGAATATGTTGTGCAAATTGAGAGAGCAGGGGGTGATGGGAATGAATGCTGAAGAATATCAGGGAACAGGTTGGAAAAAGATCTATGTTGGCCGGGCTCGGTGGCTCAGGCTGTAATCCTAGCACTTTGAGAGGCCGAGGCAAGTGGATTGCCTGAGCCCGCAGGTTCGAGACCCACCTGGGCAACTTGGCGAGACCTTGTCTCTACAATAAATCAAAAATTAGCTGGGCGTGGTAGCGCACGCCTGTAGTTCCAGCTACTTGGAAGGTTGAGGCAGGATTGCTGGAGCCCAGCAGGTGGAGGCTGCAGTGGCTGGGAGCATGCCACTGCACTCCGGCCTGGGCAATGGAGTGAGACACCAACTCAAAAAAAAAAAAAAGAGATATGTTGAAAGTTAACACATGTGCACATAAACTGGCTTCCTCCAACTGAAACTGTCTTCACAGGGTTAACAAGAATTCTGGACAGAAACATAGTTATAGGGCCAGGTGAGATGACTCACACTTGTAATCCCAGCACTTTCAGAGGCCAAGGCGGCAGGATTGCTTGAGCCCAGGAGTTCAATACCAGCCTGGGTAATATAGCAAGACCTCATCTCTACAAAAAACAAAAAAAAGAAAAATTAGCGGGGCATGGTGGCACACACCTATAGTCCCAGCTACTTGAGAGGCTGAGACAAGAGGATAGACTGAGGCCCAGGAGGTCGAGGCTGAAGTCTGTCATGATCGTTCCACTGCACTCCAGCCTGGGCAGCAGAGTGAGACCCTGAATACATACATATATATAAAATTAAGCTTTAATCAGGCTGTAGCTTGATAGCTCTAGACATTGACCATTTGCAAACCCATTGTTCCTATAGTTAGGGTCCCTGACATTAGAATCATAAGGCTTCTGTATAATAATTGCTCAAGATGGTCTTCAGATCCCAAATGCCAGTGAAACAGCTGATGCTAACCAGTTTGAAGATCCTCCACAGAGGAATGGGAGCAACATGGGAATACAGCTTCTTCATCCCCTTATCCCATCACTTCACCTTGCACACTTTGGCCTACTTCAAAACCTTTACAACTCCTGGCCTGAACCTCCCGGGGAGACAGATGTGAGTTTTCCTCCTGTCTCCTTGTTCAGCAGCACTATGATTAAACCTCTTTGCTGCTGCAACCCAGTGACTTGGCAAATTGGTTTGCTGTGCCCTTCAGGCAATGGAACTACTATGGTTACACAGTTAGGCATAATTTTTTTTTTTTTTTTTTGAGTTGGCATCTCACTCTGTCGCCCAGACTGGAGTGCAGTGGCCGCTCCCGGCCACCGCAGCCTCGACCTGCTGGGCTCCGGCGATCCTTCCGCCTCAACCTTCCGAGTAGCCGGAACTACAGGCATGCGCTACCACGCCCGGCTAATTTTTTTGATTCATTGTAGAGATGAGGTCTCGCCAAGTTGCCCAGGTGGGTCTCGAACCCGCGGGCTCAGGCAATCCACTCACCTCAGCCTCGCAAGGTGCGGGATTACAGGCTGAGCCACCGAGCCCGGCTAAGAGTTGTTCTTAATGGGAATCCTCCCTCAAAT
>CAUYQG010017966.1:0-15853 GCA_963574415.1 Tarsius wallacei
TTTTTGATTTATTGTAGAGATGAGGTCTCGCCAAGTTGCCCAGGCGGGTCTCGAACCCGCGGGCTCAGGCAATTCACTCACCTCGGCCTCCCAAAGTGCGGGATTACAGGCTGAGCCACTGAGCCCGGCCTCATGATGAATTTCGTTGGTTATTTAAAATATGCTTTTAATTTTAAGAAAAAAGTGTTTTCAATTAAAAAGGTAATAATTATATTTTATTTGATATTTTCTTATATATGTTTTTTGTTTCAGAATTTTAAGAGGGTAGGGACCTTGTTTGTCATAGTGAGTGCTTCATTTCCACTTGGAGATTAACACTGAGTCAATGTCTGTTAAATAAATATCATCCATTTTAATCACTCGCTAACAAGGCAAAGAAGTAACTAAGCCAGATGGAATCCAGGATCAAAGGAGCTTGTATATTCTGATGTTGCATAATTCTCCAGTTCAAGAGGAAATGCTTTAACAATTCACTGTTAAATTATTAATTGTGAATGTTAAAACATAGACAAAGAAGCACATTAGTTGAAGATTTTATTAGTGTAAGAATTTATCTACACAAATACTGATATATTCACAATATTTGTCTTTGAGGAACATGCACACGTGGTAAGAATATAAAATATACATATTTAACATTACTAGAGATTAACTAATTTCAAACAAAAATGTGATATTAGTAAAATTTATAGACAAACATGACACATAATTACAATAGAGTATAATTTATTGTTAGAATTTAGTTTAGAGTTTTCACTTAAAATTCATGGATAAACTAGTAATTATCACTGTTGTTGATGAACAAGTTTTAGATAATTTAAGATTATTAGAGGACAAGCTAAAATTTTTTTAGAAAAAAATTAGGAATAAAAGTCTTGCTTTATATTAGGGGACTTTTGTGCACTTTTTTTTCTTTTAGAGAGGGATTTATTTTTAAAACAATGCAGCAAGTCAAAGCAAAAAACAAAGTTTCTTTCAAAAACGTAATCAATTATTAAACTAGGCTACTGACATCATTGTCATTCTAAATTGTGCAGGAAACAAAAGTTGCCAGCTGCACAAGGCCTCAAATGGCAACACCAAACTATTCATATTGAGAGTGACTTTTCAGTGAACATAAAATGTCACGCCAAAAGTATTTTCCCAAGTTAAAAAATATTGAATTGGATTTGGCATTTGAACTGCTTGACAGGGAGGCATTTTACAATATGAGTGCTACAACACCAGACTGCTCATTGACAGAATGTTCTGGTTCCATTGCTACATATCAAAAACTTAACCATACTGACAGTTGGATGACCATTGGACTCCTAAGTGAAATGTCACATGAGTTAGATTAACTTCAAAATAGTTCATTCAGAGAATTGGCTTTAATTTTTTCTTCATCAAATTCACATACAAAATGCTTTTCTACAATTACAAAAGGCTATGTTTGAAACTGGCATGACATTACTCATCGCACTCTTTTTTTTTTGCCTCTTGTGAATGTAAGTTATTTGAAAGAAAGACATCACACAAAATGCCTAGTATAAAGTAGATTCCCAATGAAAAATAGATTCTATTATTAATATTAGTAATAACAGTGATGTCATCAGTGCATTTTTATAGTACACTATATGGCTAGCTCTTTAACATCTGTGCTAGTTGATGATGCCTCTACCAGTGACCAGCCAGGAAAACAGAAGCTATGCTAAGTAATTTAACCAGAAAATATTAAACTCTAATTACAAAGGTTTTAGAAAGGTAGCAGGAGAAAAAAGGAGATCTTGAACTACGAGACTGGTAATTTCAAAAAAGATCTCCCATCCTAGAGGGCTGCATAAACCAAAGGAAGAGAGATGGTGTTTCCAGAGCCCAGGTGCTGCTGACTCTACTGGAAACTGCTCCTGTCAGAACCTCTATAGATTCTGAAGCCTGCAGCTGTCCTCTGCTCCAGCCTTCAGGACTTGAAAGCACCACAGCCAGCAGCAACTGGCAGTCACCCACTGCCACCGCTGCTGGAACACGGAAAGCACTGAAGTCAATTCTTCCTGTCAAAATTCTAACAGTGATCTCAAGGACATGATGCTGAGTGAAGTAAACAAGTCCCAAAAGGTAATACACTATACAATTCCATTAAAATAACATTCTTGAAATGACAAAATGATAAATTTGGAAAACATACTAATGGTTGAAGGGTTTGGAAAGGTGGGAGGAGGGGAGGTGTGGGAGTGACTATATAGGGATAAAATGAGGGAGATCGTTGTAGCAATGAGATTGTTCTGTGTTTTGATTATGATTATTGTTATCTAAATCTATACATGTGGAAAAACAAATGGAGCTATGCACACATTTTCCAAATGTCAAATGTCTGGCTATTGTATTGTATCAGCATTATGTCTGGTGAAATAATTGGGAAAAACTGAGTAGAGTGCACTGATCCTCTCTGTGCTATTTTGCAAATTACTGTGAAAATATAATTATTTCAAAATAAAAGTAATAAACATATAAATACATAAGAGAATACATCCTACAAATTCCCCCCACTAGTCAACACTAACTAGAATTCATTTGGCAGGAGAGGCTAGAAAATTTAATTTTTAGGGATTCAGGAGTCCAGGTTGCTTCAATAGAAAGGAGAGCAATAATGCATGATAGAAGTAAAATTGACTGCATATGGATAAAGAAGAAAAATGGCCGAGTACTAAGTCTGTCTAACATGTACCCATGTTGAACTATATAGTTTTAAATATATATATATAACTTCTGACTTAGAAACAGACAACCAAACACTACATATTCTCACTTATATGTAGGAGCTAAACGGTCACAAGAAAGGAAATAATAGACACTGAGAACACTAATAAGGGGGGAGGCAGGAGGGGACTAGAGTTCAGAAACTACCTACAGGATACACTATGGGCCACCTGAGACCCAGTCCCCGCCAATACACAATATGTTCATGTAACAAATATGCATGCATACCCTACTCCCTGAATCTAAAATAATTTTTTAAAAAAATTTATATAAACAAAATATAGTTAATTAATTTATCCTATAATAACAATTATCAGTAACAATGGTGTTGAAGGTGCTAAAGGGATAAAATGGAGAGACTAATACCAAATGGCTTAAAAAATACAAATATTCTAGTGCTTATGATATTCTTACCACATATTACTTAATCTATTGATTTTGTAATATGTGTTTGTTAAGTGAATGGCTGAAATGAATTTTCTAATTCAGAGTAAAATTCGAAATGACTTTTTCTTTTCTGTTTAATACTACAAAAACATTAAAAAGTTTTGTATTTGCAGTACTATGTAGTTGGGTGCTGATTTAGAGGGTTTCCTAGAGTAAGAGCCTAGAGTTATACAACTAACTAAATAGAGCATAATCTTAGCTCTGACTTTCTAAACAAGCAAAATACTTATTTTTTGAAAAGAGGTAGATTAAAAGTCAATTTTATTTTTGTTTTGTTTAGTTCAATTCCTTTTTGTTTTGTCTTTGCTAAAGATAGCTCCTAAACCAGCAAATCCTGAAAATAACTTAATAAGATCTATTTTTTATTGCTACGTTATTTGTACTTGTATAATAATAGATTTAAATCTGAACTACTAGATGCACATTAGAATGCAAAAATTAAAATATGAGTGGAAATGCATCATCTTCAGAGAGCCATTTCTTCTTGTAAATCAGGGCTAAGCTTAGCAGATTTCTGACATAATCAGAGATTTCTAGTTTACTGAGAGTTTGTGTCATAAATGGGTATTAAATTGTACAAGCATTTTCTATATATGAAATCATGTGACAATATGTTTTTTCATCTTTGGGCTATTGATATAGACATTGATAATTAATCACTTGGTTTATTCACAAATCAGTTGGTACAGCAATCCCACTTCTAGCTATGCATTCTAGACAAACACAGTTCACATGCCCACAAAATCCTTTAAATGAATGTTGATAGCAGTGCTAATCATTATTGCCCAAAATTATAAGTCCAGACGTCCTTCGAATACCTTAGTCAGTGGCTCCACTTATTTAGGCCAGGTTTGGCAAGAATCTTTTTTTTTTTTTTATTAGGAGTCTCACTCTGTTGCCCAGGCTGGAATGCAATGGCACACTCCCAGCCACCACAGCCTTGACCTGCTTGGCTCATGTGATCCTTCCCACTCAACCTTCCAAGTAGCCGAACTACAAGTACACGCTACCGAGCCTGGCTAATTTCTGGATTTATTGTAGAGATGAGATTTTACCATGTTGCCCAGGCTGGTTTCAAACCTGTGGACTCAAGCAATTCTCTGGCCCTGACCTCCCAGAGAGCTAGGATTATAGACTTGAGCCACCACACTCAGCCTAGCAAGAATCTTGCTTGGTCAGTTTAGCAAAAATTTCCCACTCTTGATAGCTAACCATTCTTGATGTCTGATCAAATTTCTTATTACCCACCTGGGATATATGATTACCCTGAGCCTACCTTCAGCAATAATTTTACCAAGTTGATTTAGCTAAAATCCTCTTTACCCCTAATGCTTGCTTTTAGTAATTTTCCATCCACTGATCCCACCTTGTTCCTTGGCTATACTTCTCCACCTGTCTATGCTATATTTGAAGCCAAGCCCAATCTCCCCCCCAACACCCCACTCCCCCAACCTCCCTCCACCCCCCATCCCCGCTTTAAGACCTCAGTGCCATATCCCCTAGACCTATCAAGGTAGGCCTTCCTTGAGTAATGTCTTCCTTATCATCTTTAACACGTGTCATGAATGATATTTTATTTAACACTACAGCATGAAATATGATTCAGAAATTTTTAAAAAACAACTTGTGTGAATCTTAACTGCATCATACTAAGTGGTCTATGAAAAAGGCCAACCTGGAACTCTTACATACTGTATGCTCTCACTTTTAAAACACTCTGAAAAAGACAAACATAGCAACAGAGAACAGAGAAGTGGTTGCACTGGGTGAGAGAGAAAGAGAGTCTGAATACAAAGGCTTCTTTAGGTGTTGGAATTGCTCCGTATCCTGTGTGTGTATCTTGGTTATAAGAGTCCAATGTATGTACATACACTCATTCACTGTCCCCACAAGAAAGTGAATTCTTCACGTTTCATTCCAAATATTTAGTGATCAAAATTACAGAAAATATTTTCTAGCATTGACCATCCCTGATCCTCACTTTTATCACTAAGTATAATATCATGATACAGAACTGGTGTATTATTTTTTCCTGTAATCGGGGTAAAAATTGTGAAAAGAGTAAATTTTTCTTGATAAGCCCCTTTCCCAATTTACTTTTCTCCTTCTTCACTATGTGCCTTATTGAAAGTTAATTTTTTATTTCTTTCTTTTCATCTAAAGATCAAACATGCTGTCTCTTAATAAACCATCCAGCAGTATAAATTAAGAAATATTGATTCTATACACATTGCTTGATGCTTAAATTGTGAAAGATTTTGTAATGAATGTCTAGTATTTCATGAGATAGGGAAATCATTTGATTGTTTTTTTGTTGCTATCTGGGAAGGACTTTATTGTTTTCTTTTTCTATTCTATTTACCATAATTATAAATGCTCAAAAGCACTATTGAAATGATTTAAAATGATAGGATTATCTTCTGCTTAATATATATGTGTCTGGATTTTTAAATACACAGTCATAAAAAATACAATTGCATAAAGTAGAATTTTTTTAAAGAGGAAACAAAATATAAAGATGACAAAAAGCTTATTTTCATTTCAATATATAAAGAAAATTAAGCTTAACCATAAGACAGTCTCTAAAAATTGGGTTAGAAAGGTTATTTTAACTGAAAATGAAAAATTATAATAAAAATAATACAATACTAAAAAACAGCTTTCTTTGATAATTCCCCCCGTCCTTTTTTTTCTGTTAGTCTAAACTATACTCTACAAATTGACAGCATTTGATTTTTTTTTTTTACCTTAATGATCAATTTTCTTACGTCTTGCCTTTGTGATTTGCCTCTAAAGAACTAGTTACAGGCCCGGCTTGGTGACTCAGTCTGTAATAATCCCAGCACTTTGGGACGCTGAAACAAATAGATTGCCTGAGCCTGCAGGTTCAAGACCAGCCTGGGAGACTTGGCGAGACCTCAGTTCTACGATAAATCAAAAATTAGCCAGGCGTGGTAGCATGTGGCTATAATTCTGGCTACTTGGAAGGCTGAGTCGGAAGAACACAGTAGCCCAGCAGGTCGACGCTTGGGTGGCCGTGAGTGTGCCACTGCACTCCAGCCTGGGCGACCGAGTAAGACTACAATTAAAAAAAAAAAAAAAAGAACTTGTTATGATTTTCCTTCCCAATAAAATATTTCATTTAAAAACGTAAAAATGAGAGTGATTAAATGCATTTTTTCTATAACATTTGTGTGGTCACAGAGGAGTAACAAGTACCACGAACATATTAAAAATACACCATTTTCAAAACAATTTCTAGTGAGGAAAACTGAAAAGTTTGTCTAACAAATTCAGTCTCACTGCTACTACTTATTTCATAGGTTTGCACAAATTATGATGGCACACATTGCTGCAGAGGAGAAATTTCTAAACCAAATAATCCTTTTAACTGCATTTACTTATTTCTAATACTTCCAAGAAGTTTGCCATTCTGAATGTGCAATGAGAAATGTATGGGCAAAACGTCAAAACTGGCAGTCAGAGAAATCAAAGCAGAAAGGAAGTTTGAATTTTTTCAATTTCTGAATTAAACAGAGAAATAGAAATAGGTTAGAGCCCTAACTTGCTACAGTTTAAAGCAGTTAATCAACAAAGACGAACATGACTATTCTTCAGTGGAATTGTTTAGATTAAAGGAATAAATTAAGATTCAAACTTAGTTGCTGTATTTCTTTACCCTTCCATCTGTGTTTAAGATAATTTTCATAATCGCTAATAGCAGAGAGAATCTTTCTCGTTAGTATGTTCAAAATAAACATTTATTTGTAATTATGTCAGATGCAAGGGAAAACAAATGTTGGATTGGAAAACTATTTTATTTTGCTTAGTTAACAGCAAATCTAAGCCATGTTGTTTGCTTCCTTCTTGATCAACTACTTTTTCATATTTATAATAAAGCTCTTTTATTTAAATATAAATCTTATATTTACATTACAGTATTTGAAAAATGAAACTTTTGAGTTCCTCTTAATTTAGAGAAGGGCTTTATAACTAGTATAGTGAATGAGAATTTGGCCCACTGTTTATAAAAGCTGATGTTTTTATTGGTAGTAGGGAAAGGTTGATTTAAGCTTGTTACCCAGGGAAGGAAGAATACATCATTTGTGAACAAATTTATTATTGGAAACTGCTTCAATAACTGCATATGAAACCTGAAAAACTTTCATGTGAAACAAATACCAATACCACTGCTATTAAACACTAGTGAGCTCTATTGTGTCAGTATTGTATATTGATAGGCAATTGAAACTACTTTTATATACTGTATTTATGATCTAAGTACATATTTGAGCTCTTATTTCTAATAGCAGCCTGCCAGTTGTTTAATCCATTCACATTTCATACACATGCACAATTGCTACTTTCTTCTTAAATATGCAAAGCTCTATTTTTAATACCCTTTTCCAAATATTTCACACAATATGTGAAATAATGCCATGACATTTCTGTTCTCTGCTTTTATATTCTTGATCAGTAGCAGAGAGCAAATATTTGTTATCTATTTGATCCTATTAATGATAAAGTCCATAACTACCCATGGCACCTGTGAGAGATTCTCATAAACAACTGCTACGTATCAGAGAAATCAGTGCATACTTGCATCCACAGAAAGGTAGTTGATAGATAAAATAAATTTGTGGATACAAAGCTAGAATGAAGTGCTGCAAACAGATTAGCTGAGCCCGTTGAATTTTTAAAATTAAAATTAAACACTGATATACTTCTATTAAATAAAGCTTATCTGAGCCTGGTTGTGATCACATTTACGTGAAAAAATTTAAATGTGTGTATTTACATAAACATATATTGCTCATAGAATTTAGTCTATTTTATATTTCATATATTATAACTTTCTATCAAAATTTTAAACATATTTTCTGGTTGAACATATTTTAAAATATTCTACATAATCACACTGCTTTGGAATTAGAGATAATATACATTGCACATTTAAGTGTCTTGGGTTAGAGTGAGTGAAATAGTGATAGACTTACTTGTTTGCATTTGTTTGTGTTGGAGCTATTGGTTTTTGTATATATTTAATTTTTGTTTTTATTAAATAAATAAAAAACAATATATGGTTATTAAAAAAGCAAAGGATAGAAAATTTTTTCTGTGCATTCATAGGCAAAGTCAAAAATCAATAGTCTTTGAACTTGTGTTCAATCCCATTTTTCTGATACTTTTAGAATATTTTCACTTCCACAAACCCTTTCAAATAAAACATTCATAAATGTTTTTATATCTTTTGTCTTTGTCTCAATTCTTAGCGAATTCCGAAATACATAGCACTTTCAGTTACAGATGCATTAATATAGCCAATGCAATATATCTCTTTGGTTTAAATAAAGTTTATTTGGTAAATTTGTTACACGTTCTCTGGCAGCCTACATCTATCCACTTTATTCACTGTGGTTTACTGTTCTTTCATCATTCCCTCTTAAAATATTAATTATAGCATATTACTTATTTGTTTAGGATACCTTCTAAAATATTTAATACAAATTTTTGTATCTATAAAAATAAAATTCACAATGGAAAGTGAATCATATTTTTTTTTCCAATAAGGTTCTTGGGAATCTAGTATTTTCTCTCAAAAATTTGTAGATATGGGAACACACAAACTTGCCATGACCGAGTAGTTGTTATCATACTTACTCTCCTGTCATAAATAACAATCAAACCACAGAAAATATACATATGCAATGGTTTCTCGTAATCAGCAATAAAGAGCTTCAATCCTTGAGAAAAAGCCTGCAAGGTGAACTAAACATGACCCCCAGAGACCACAGAAACTTTACAAAATGTGGCACAGAGAAGGAGTATCAAACAGAAAGCAGCACATTCGCAGAATATGAAGAAAGGAGAGAAAGTTTTGGAAAGCTGAGATACCAGACAGAGGAAGTTGAAGTGTAAGACCTTCAAATTTCAGAGTTTTAAGACTTCATCAAAGAGCCTAGGCATTCAGTTGAGAACTTAAACACACTGCGTGAGGCTAATCTAGTTCTAAAGTACTACAACTACTGTTTGTTGTTGTTGCATTTTTTTTTTATTAGGTAGGAATTTATTAGAGAGTAGAAAAGCTCCTAGTGGTGGGAGGGGTCCCAACAGGGTTGCCCTACAACTACATTTTAAAAGTCCAAATTCAATTCTCCAGAGGATCAATATAAACTGCAACTAAATTAACTATTTAACAGATTAAAACTCACTAAACTTCATAGGAATAAAATGTAATTTTATTTTTAATTATATAGCATCCATAAGCATATAATTCAAATTGTCTAGACATAGACAACGAAAAGGGAAAATGTAAAGTGTAAACAGGAAAAAATAGTCAATAGAACTAAAACAAGTTGTTGGCCAGGTGCAGTGGCTCATGCCTGTAATACCAGTACTTTGGGAGGAGGAGATGAGAGGATTGCCTAAACCCACGGGTTCAAGACCAGCCTGGGCAATATGGTGAGACCTCGTCTCTACAATAAATCAAAAGAATTCGTTGGTCATGGTGACACACGCCTGTGGTTCCAGCTTTTTGGAAGGCTGGAGGAATCGCTTGAGCCTAGCAGGTCGAGGATGTGGTGTCCCTGAGCCTGCCACTGCACTCCAGCCTAAGCAACGGAGTAAGACTCTGACACAAGAAAAAAAGAAAGAAATCAAGAGGTGATACTTTGATGTATGAATCAGAAGATAATAACTGTTTAGAATTTTAAAGAAAAAGATGAACTTTATAAAGAGTAAACAGTAAAAGAATCTTAAGGAAAAAAATTAAAAGTAAAAATATAACAAAATGTAATTCTAGAACTGAGAAATTCAATAGCTGAAGTGAAAAAACTGACAGAATTAAACTAATAATAAATAAATAGGACATTGCTAAAAAGAAACTCAGTGAACTTAGCTTTTCCCTGTCAGTAGGAACTATACAATTAAACTGCAAAAAATGAACACTCAGGGATATGTCTAATGATATCAAGAGGCATAACAGAAGCAAAATAAAAATCCTATAGAGAGATAAAAAACAGAAAAAAATGGAAAAATAGATACAATTTTCAAAATTTGATAAAAATTATTAATTCATAGACATAAAAGCTTAATAAATCCCAGATAGAATATCTTATTTTAATATTTTACATTGTATATTAATTAGATTATATAATATATAGAAGACATTTATTTTTAGATAATCAACTAAATTTATATAATGTGATTTTACTCAGTGACATATGAATAGTTATTATTGATAAGTGCTGCAACATAGATGGATCTCAAAATAATTTTCTTGAATAAAAAAATGAGATGAAAATATAATATATGCTGCATGACCTCATTTATATAAAAATTAAGAAAATGCAAACTAATTTAGAGTGACAGAGAGTTGGTCAGTTGTTACCTTTGGATCCGGCTTTGGGAAAAGAAAACAAGAAAAGAAGAAACAGAAAGATTTTCCAGAGAGGCATCAGAAAACATGTGCCGGTTATTTCATTATCTTGATTTAATAATTTTATCTGGCTTATAGATATATCAAAAAGAATCAAATTGTATACTTTATGTATGTGAAGTTTATATGTCATGCATACTTCAATAAAGCCATAAAAATCAATCGATCTAGTCACCACATTGACAGAGAATGTAAAATTTATATTATCACAAAAGATACAGAAAAAATTGATGGTATAAGAGAAAAAAACATCTAAGTAAACTTGAAACAGAAAGACACTTCCTGATCTGTAAAAAGGTATCTATGAAAAATCTGAAAGCATACTAAATGATGGAACGCTAAATGCCTTCCCATAAGATTGAAAAATGCAATCACCCTTAGTATTTCACACTATATTACAGTGCCTTTGCAGTAGCAAAAGATAAAGAGAAGAAAAGGCAAAAAAAAAAAAAAAAACCTGAAACAGAAGACAAAATTGTCTTTATTCAAAACTACATAATAGTTTGCTTAGTGATGCCTAAGAAATGAACAAAACAAACAGAAAATCTGAAGTGAATTTAATAAGATCAGAGTACGTATGTCTAACATAAATAACATATTTCTATAAAATAGCAATAAATATTTAGAAAACCAAATTATAAAACTCTTATTTGTAATAACATAAAATACACAAATTTTTAGAAATTATTTAGTATAAGATTATAAGTCTGCATGGTGGCTTATGCCTGCAATCCCAGCACTTTAAGAGGCTAAGCATCATAGCAAGATCTTGTCTCTACAAAAAAAAAAAAAAAAAAAATCAGCCAGGCATGGTGGCATGCACCTGTAGTTCCAACTATTTTGGAGGTTAAGGTAGAAAGATTGCCTGAGGCCAGGAAGTTGAGACTACAGTGAGCTGTGATTGAAGTTGAGACTACAGTGAGCTGTGATTGTGCCACTACACTCCAGCCTGAGCAAAAGAATGATACCCAGACTCAAAAGAAAATAATTAAAAAAAGAAAAATATATGAAACATTTTTGAGACAAATTAAAGACAATTTAAAACAAGTGATATCATGTGCTCTTATGTTGAAAGACACAAATTTTTAAAATGTTGGTTTACCAAATTAGTCTATATATTTAACAAAATCTCAATCTAAGTTCCAGTAAGCTTTTTTTCCCCTTTGGTAAAAGTTTAAACACTAATTCTAATATTTATAAGATACTACAAAGAACCTATAATAGCTGCAACATACATAAAAAGGAGATAACTAGAGAAATTAGTCTCTAATCTTAACACTTATTGTAGATTTATAGTAATTAAGACCTTGGATTACAGGATAATCAATATATCAAAACATTTTAAAAGAAATATCTTGATGGGGAAAGAATTATCTGTCAGTAAATATTGTTGGAAAAATTGTGTATCCATGTGGGGGGGGGACCAAACCTCATACCACCTCAAAAATTAATTTGTGTGTATCATAAATGTTAATATAAAGCTAAAAGTGTCCTTCATAAAAAAGCAAATATTTCCTTACCTTTTAGTAGGGCATATTTCTTATAAAGAATTTTGTCTTTTTTAAGGATTGTAAAAGAAAATTGATAAATTAGACTTTATCTGTATTAAAAATTTCAGCTTATTAAAATGTATTATTAATAAAATAGTCAACTATACCCTCAAGGAAAATGCTTCTTATATGTGTGTATGTATATATAAAAATTATGTTTATAATGTATTATAATTTAAAATTACAAAAGACAGAGGAGCTTAAGATGGTGGCCGACAGGTCAGGCTGTAAAAAATCTCTGTGGAGGCAAGTGACAATAAAGACTCTACACATGCATAGGCAGGTGCTGGTGGGAGCATGAAAGTCCATCTGAGGGGATACTCAGCTGCATGTACCCAGGTCCCCCCTCTGAGGGCAGCTGCAAGCTCCCACGTCCTGAAATTAGAACTCAGATCCCAAGAACACCACAGAAACATTTGCTGCCTGCAGAAACACACCTGAGAAAAGCCTGCTGAATTCAGCTGATTCCCAGCACCTGGCACTCAGCAAACACCATCACCTAGCATACTGGACCCGCTGGAGAGCAGGATTTGATTTTTGGAGAGAGTATCAGGGAAATCCAGAGAGAGGAATATAAGCCTGGTGAGAAGCCGCCCACTGCAGCCATTTTCCAGGCAGAGATTTGCATTGCTCCACCCAGCTCCCCTGCCCCACCAACCCCCAACTTGTTGCCTAAGCAACACACAAATAATTGCTCCAGGCTCTCCCTTACCACTTAAATGGGAGAGAGACCTAATAAGGCACTGAAAGAGGCTGCAGACACAGCTCAGAGATCCTATCTTTGTGAATGGCAGATCAACTACTCAGGGCTGGATTGTGGTCCAGAGGAAATATTCTGAGAGCACAAACTTCAGAAGGACCTGAGAGTGCTGAATTCCAGGTGCCTCACCCCCTACCCTGATCCAACCATGGGACAAAGGGTGTGGCCAGAAAAGGATAAGGAAGAACTCCAAGGAGATCAGTGGTGACTCCGGGCTGATACAAACCCGCTCATCCCCAGCAATCCTCTGAACATCAGACCCACAGAACTGGGCCATGACTGAGAGGGACAAACACAGAATCTGGACATCAGTCATAATATGAGAAGCCCATTCCAGTATAGGCCTGGCTGGGGCAACCTCATGAGAGTACATACCTGGGGAAGAGACATCCCCAACAGAGATCTCCCTGATCATAGGAGAGTGGGAGGGGAGGACTGCAGCCCCACCCACCTCCACTGCCCTTCCTCCTTCCCTGCTGCACTCCCTGAGGACAGAGTGAAAGAGGTGGCTCTGCAGGAGAGATCTGATTAGAGGAACAACTACACAGACTGCCACAAGAGGACAGGTCTTTTTGTCTTTGTTTTTGTTTTGTTCTGTTTTGTTTTTTCAAATTTTCAATTATTTTTTAATTTTAAAAATTTTCTGACTGTTTGTTAATTCATCTATTTTTAAAATAGTTTTCCTTTGTGCATGAATGTGTATGTGAGGCTTTGACATGCATCCCCTCCCAAATTTTTTTTTCCTTGTCTTTCTCCATTTCTTTCTGCTTTTGTTTGTCATTCTCTGTTTATGTGTGTATGTGAATGATTGAGTGTTCATCTTTTGATTTTGCTGTTGGTTTTTGCTTTTTTGTTTTTCTGGGGTTTTTTATTTTTTATTTTTTATAATTTAAGGGGTGCGTCAATATATGTGTGAGGTGTGAGGGTTCCACCTGAATCCCCCCCTTTTTTCTCTTTTTTTCTTTTTTCTTATTCTCCCCCCTTTGGTCTTTCCTCTCTATTTACATCATACTAGGCGTGTGTGTGTGTGTGTGTGTGTGTGTGTGTGTGTGTGTGTTTGGTTTTCTTGGGGCTTTCTGTTTTGTGGTTTGCTTTGTCTCACTTTGTTATTATTGCAGATTGTTTTGTGGTATGGGTTGGTTTCTGCTTTGAAGCATCATATAGAGTGGTGCAAGGGAGTGGATCTCAGGGAAAACATACCACAATAAGTGAACATTTTAAGTTGCAAGTAGCATCTGACTCCTAGCACCCTGTCCCCCACTTGGATTTCAGAAACTACAAGAGATGGCAAAACTTCCCATCTACCATCCTATTTCAAAATAGAATAAATCCAGAGCCCAGATCAATGAAGATTAGAGGACTGAGCAAACATCAGAAGGAAAAGCCTCTCCCACTGACACTGAATAACAGAACTAAAGAAAACAAACAAGTTATCTGTCACAAATGAGGAAAAGTCAAAGGAAGACCTCAGGCAATACCAAGTCTACCAAAGAAAAACTCCTGAGAAATCAGACCTTGGTGCCCAAACAATGTAAGTCACCAACAACTGGCCCCAGAATATGACAGGGATCAGGGAATGGTTGGAAAGAGTGGATAATAAGGCTCAAGAAAGACAAGATGCAACAGTGAAAGAACTTGTAACAGAGATTCGGGCAATAAAAAACTTCATCCAGGAAATAAATAACAAGATGAAAAGCATGGAAAGCAGAATCAATCTAGGTGAAGAAAGAATCTCAGAACTTGAAGACCAGAACATGGAATTAACCCAATCTGTAAAAAACATAGAAAAAAAGACTCAGAAAGAAGGAACAAATCCTACAAGAGATGTGTGATTATATCAAGAGGCCAAACCTACACTTGACTGATATTCCAGAAGAAGAAAGGGAAAATGAGAACAACTTGGAACAAGTATTCCAGGAGGTAATCAAAGAAAACTTTCCCCATCTCATCAGAGATGTGACCCATCAAGCACAAGTTATACAGAGAATCCCAACAAGACATCAAATGAGAAGACCAACCCCTAGACACATAGTAATTCACCTACACAAAGTAGGCACAAAAGAAAAAAATAATAAAAGTAGCAAGAGTGAAAGGTCAGATTAGCTACTGGGGAAAACCAATCAGAATAGCAGCACATCTATCAGCAGAAACACTACAAGCAAGAAAGGGGCTGGAGCCCTATATTCAAAGTCCCCAGAGATAAGCAACTTAAACCAAGAATGTCCTATCCAGCCAAGCTCATCTTCATCAGTGATTGAGAATTAAAATCCTTCCCAGACATCCAATCCATAAGAGATTATGCAGCTTCCAGACCAGTTCTACAGGAGACAATTAAACAGGTTTTAAGGGCAGAAGAAAGTAAAAAAAAGAAACACTACACACTTCCCAAGAGAACAGCAGAGCACAGAATCAACAGAGAATACAGCGCAACAAGAAACTTGAAAACACACGCATACACTAACCCTAAAACCAAAAGAAAACAAGCAAACAAACAAACAAAAAAAACTTTACAAGAACCTCATGACAGGGATAAGCAATCACATGTCAATAATCAGTCTGAATGTGAATGGACTAAATGCACCACTGAAAAGACACAGAATGGCAGACTGGATAAGAAACCATGACCCCATTATTTGCTGCATCCAGGAGACTCATCTCACTACAAGGGATGCACACAGACTCAAAGTTAAAGGATGCAAAATGAGTTTCCAGGCAAATGGATCACAAAAGAAGGCAGGAGTTGCAATGTTAATGTCAAATAAATTAACTTTTAAGCTACCAAAAATTTAAAAAGATGCAAAAGGACACTACATAATGATAAAAGGTTCAATCCATCAACAAGAAATATCCATCCTAAACATATATGCACCCAACACAGGAGCACCAGCATTTATAAAGCAACTACTAAATAAACTAAAAAAA
>CAUYQG010017967.1:0-41312 GCA_963574415.1 Tarsius wallacei
GCCTGTAGTTCCAGCTACTTGGAAGGCTGAGGCGGAAGGATCGCCGGAGCCCAGCAGGTCGAGGCTGCGGTGGCCGGGAGCGGCCACTGCACTCCAGTCTGGGCGACAGAGTGAGACTCCAACTCAAAAAAAAAATAAAAATAAAAAAAATAAAAATAAAAATGTCCTGAAAAAAGCTCATTATTTTCTTCCCTTTCCTCCATACCAAGTCCTCCTCTGTCCCCATTAATCATTCACACCTGACATTCATTCCAGACCATTCCCCCTTTCTCTGACCCAGCACTTTCAATCAATCAGGAAGTATTATTAATATATCTAAAGTCTTCTCCTCCTTCTCTTTGAAAGTAAAACCCCACATCACGGTCCCAGTTCAGTCCCTTGTCATCTCTCATCTGAACTATTGCTTATGGTTGGTTCAACAAATATCTGTTAAGAACATATTGTATGCCAGGCACTATTCAAGGAATCCAATTAGCGAACAAAATATACAAAGAGTTTATCCTTGAAGGGTTTACCTCCTAGTTGGGGAGGGAGAAGGCAGCAGACAATAAAAACATAATGAGTGGATAAGTTATATAGTCAATTTATAAATAATTATATAGTGCATTTTAAAAATAATTGCTATCCATAGGGCAATTGGGAGAGATTGAGAGGGAGAGAGAGCCTGCAGTTTGCCATTTTAAATAGGATGATTGGAGTAAGCCTCTTTGAGAAGAAAGCATTTGACCAAAGACTTGAAGGAAGCAACCATGTGGTTACCTGGGAGAAACATCCCAGACAGAGAGAAAAGGCATTAAAGCAGGGGTGTGGTCAATGTGTTTAAAAAACAGCAAGAGGAACAGCACAATAGGAGTGGACGAAACGTGAGAGAGGGTGATTGAAAATGAGGTCAGAGTTTATGATATGACCTTCAGGTTTTTCTGAGGGAGATGAGAAATCACTGAGGGGCTTTGAGTAGAGGAATGATGGGATCTGATATGCGTGTTAAAAGGATCACTTTGGCTGCTGAATTGAGAACAAATTTAGGGAAACCAGGAGAAAAACAGGAAGACAATGTAGAAACGACACAGGTGAGAGATACTGGTGGCTGTGACAGGCTGAGAGCAGTAAAGCGGAGAAAAGGCAGATTCTGGAAATATTTTGAAAGTAAAGCCAATTGAATCTCTGGAAAGACTGGGTTGTAGTGTGAGAGAGGTATAGGAGTTAAAGATAGGGAATTAAGTGACCCAAGGTTTTTACCTGCCCAATCTCCCTGTCCTCAAAGCCCATTCTCCACACTCCTTCCAGAGCAATCCTTCTGCTGGGCAAACCTGTACCTGTCCCTCCTGTTTGAGACCTTTGATAGCACCCTTTTACCTACAGCCCCTTCATTTACTACGGAAACCTTTTGTAATGTGGCCTTACCTGCCTCTCTGTCTTCATTTCCCACTTCTCTACCTTCTAACAATTTCAAACCTCCCAGCGGGGCCCGCAAGCACCCAGCTGGATCATGATTGTGGGCCTTAGATAATGCTGTTTCTTGTTTTCTTACTTTGCTCATGTTGGACTTTGTTCTTGAAACCCCCTTTTCTGCTGATTTTTCTGACTGTTGGGAACTTGATTTCTAGCCCAATCTCAGACATCGTCTTTTCTAGAGGTGAACTGCGAACCACCTGTGTGTACCATTCCTGGTGCACATCTGCTGTAACAATCACAACATCACGCTGAAACGTGTCTGTCTCCTTTGTAACAGAATGTAAGTTCCTCTCTCCCTTCTCCTGCAAGTGCTTAGTACATCTCTGGGCACGTGAAGTACAGTTGACCCTTGAACAATATGGGTTTGAACATTACAAGTCCCCCATTTTCTTCTACCTCTGCCACCCCTGAGACAGCAAGACCAACCCCTCCTCTTCCTCATCCTCTTCAGCCCACTCAACATGAAGATGATGAAGATGAAGACCTTCATGGCGACGCACTTCCACTTAATGAAGAGTAAATTTACTTTCTCTTCCTCACGATTTTCTTAATTCTCTCGCTTACTGTATTGTAAGAATGCAGTGCATAACACGTATAACATACAGAATATATGTTAATTAACTGTTCGTGTAATTGGTAGGGCTTCTGATCAACAGTGGGCTATTAGTAGTTAAGTGTTGAGAGAGTCAGACGTGGTAGAGGGATTTTCGACCACACAGGTGTCCCCTTGTTCAAGGTTCAACTGTGATAAGAACTTCTTAAGTGTTTGCTGCTCCAGTTTGAAAGCCCAGAGGCTGGGTTTGCAAGAATGTAAATAAAGCCCAATCCTTCCCCAGTTCACAGGACTTGTGGTCGCACCTCAGGACACGGCATTATTTTTTTTATCACTGAAAACCTAAAGAGGTCAGATGCAGTCCGTGTGTCATGTGGCTGATGACTTCCTTACTACCTCTTTTCATTTTCTCTCTGTGTCACTTCAGCCAACCTGGGCTCCAGAGGTCCCACCCATCCCCTTGAATGTCCCATAATGAGTCCTGTACGTTTTATATTTCTCTCCTGAATATAAGAAAGCACAAGTACAACAGTATTTCCTCTTGTCAGGGCTGGTGACTTCCCTGTGCAGGGTTAGTATGGTGGTGAAGACAACAGCCCAAGGGAATGGCCAGGAGACATAGCATTCTGACTGACTTAGGCCCAGGTCACCTTGGGAGACAAAGTTTGGGAGAAACAGATGGAGCCATTTTGTAAGCTTTCTGTTAAAAAAATCAGGAATAGAATAAAAGGGGGTTTGGGATACACAGGGTAACAGAACAGAGCAGATGTAGGAAGCATCAAGCTGAGCTTTTTGGAAGAAAAAATAAAATAAAATGAGACGCTGAACAAGGCATTCCCTCCATGGCGAAATAAAGACCCCACTGCTACATGACACTGTCTGTTTAGCTCTCACGATGGGGCTTCTGGGATTGCAGCCAGCTGCACAGAGCTGTGGCTTGGGCAGCTGAATGAAGCCAAGGCCATTTGCTGAAAGACAATGGCACTCCAGCCTGTGAGTTACAGTGACCTCACAGGTGCCCAGCAGAGCCAAGCCTCTGAGTAGCTACGCTGATGGCAGCTTGGCAACCTCACGCTCTTCTGAAGGCTGAAGGGGTGTGGGGAGAGTTAGTGGGGAGGAGTTGGCAAGGCCAGTGGGTGTGGGGCTTTAAGCGATCTCAAATGCCCTGTGACTTTCTAAGTCTTTGGTAAATTATCTTTTGATTAGCTTTGTTAAGCCTCAGTGGCCTGGAATTGTCTCCTCAAAACCCAGCCATCTGTTTCCCTTCTATCTATAATTCTGGCCACAAAAAAAAAAGAGGTAAAAGTGGTTTAGGTTCAGCCAAAGATTATTCTTTCTTTTAAAAATAATAAGGAAGAAAAAGGAAGATGGAGAAATGAACGAGGATGAATGCTTCAGGGGCAGTCACCTAAGAAGGTGGGTATTTCTGAAACACAATCCCAAAAAAGTACATTGTGAATTTTTTTGGTGACTGGAGTTAGGACAATTAGCTCATTAGTCAGCACATGGCCGAACAAAAAATAAATGTATATTTTAAGCTACTTTTATTTATTTTATTTTTTTAAATTTTTTTTGTGTTTTAACTTTTTTTTTTTTTTTAAGCTACTTTTAAATGCAAAGGACTGGGTTAGATGCTGTGAAAGAAAAATAAAAGACTTTTAAGGAATAGTCTATGCACTCGAGGGAGACAAGAGTAGAAATTTAAATAGCAACTTCAGAGAAAAACCAGCACAATAAATGTTGCAAGACAGTTGTCAGGTATAGTCTAGAAGCTGCATAATCATTGGGAAGAGGGTACATTCACTGTGAGCTGAAAAGTTAAAAGAAGTTAAAACAAATTTAGAGAAACAGAAAAGATTCATAGAAGCACCAAGTTCATCTTCCAGACAAAAATTCTTTTCACAGCATAAAGCTACTTTTTACATATTTTTTTTTGTAATAGGCATCCATTACCTCATAAATCAATCACTTTTGCTTTGAGAATTTTTTTTTCTAGAAAATTTTCCTCAATGTACTGCCGAGGGCTAGCTTTCTTTAACTTCCTTTGTTCCCCCCTTCCAGACAAGAGTTTTTGTTCAATTCCTCTTTAAACTTAAAGACAACCACCAACAGTGCCTGGATCTTCTCCCCTCAGACCAATTATCTCTTGCCATTCCTTTCATGTAGTTCAGAATCTAGCTGTTCTTGGGCTGCATTCTAGTCCAGGAATGCATCTGCCCAGATGTGCTGCCCAGCCTTGGGTCTGGCACTCCAGCTGTGAGCTGATCAAAGATCCTGGACCACTGCTTATCCTTCTCTGAATATGATTCTCCTATTTATACAATCTCAAGTTGCCTTAGGTTTCAGCTACCACATTGCATTGTAAGTAGCAAACATGTGATTAACCAAAAACTCTTTTGTCTTTTCCATTTAAACTTGCTGGTGAGAACGGTGTCTCTTGCTTGAGTGAAATGTCAAGGATGGGCAGATTTGGAGAGGAAGTAAAGGCATTCTGATTGAGGACAAGCTGGAGCAATAAGGGCTTTCAGGGAGCTGAGTGGCTACCAGATATCAAAATTTACTTTAAGCTGGGCTGGGAGGATCTCTTGAGCCCAGGAGTTGGAGGCCTGTCTGGGCAACATATTGAGACCTTACATTTAAACATTTTTTAAAGTGTACTTTAATACTACAGTAACTAAAATAGTTTTATACTTGTGAGGATGCAGAACTGAATAGAATATAAACACAGAGCCATGGAAATTAAGCATATGTTAGCAATTTTCCTTTCCAATAAGTGGGCAAGCATGAACTACTCAATATGTGATGTTAGAAAATTTGGCTATCCATTTGTTTGAAATGATGATTCAATCCATTATTATCTATAATCCTATACCAAAATTGAATTTCATATACGTAAGGACCTAGATGTTATATAAATATATGTGTATGAAAAATCTTCCTTAAAAAAAAAGACCCAGAAATATTATTTAAAATATTCTATACATCAGAAGGCTTTAGTTTTCTTTAGGAATTAAATGATCCTGTCTTCATGATACTCACCAAGATGGATAATGGATCTTTGGCAGTTGAGAAGCTTAGGACTATTAAATGAGAGAATGATTTTCTTAGGTGAAAAAAATAGGTGGCGTTCTGTAAAGTATTATCAAAATATAAAATATTTTTCTTTAAGTTTTTCAGATTGCACTACCAAGAATCCTATACATATACAAATAAATTTAAGCATATATCTGTATATATCTATGTGTACATAAAAATGCATAGACATATAATGTATGACAGAAAGTGTCAGATACCTCCAAGGCCCCAGTCTCATATCGCATTTACCATATAACATTCTCTTTTTCTAAACCCTGTTCAAATGTTTCTTACAGGAAAGCCGCCACCTGGCTGGTTACAGCTGATGACACTTAGGGGAAGTCTTGGGGATGGAGAAAACAACTCGATACAAAAGATCAAGTGAAATGGTTTTCCTGAAAGGAGTATAAGGAAGGACTCCAGGCATGTGGTAGGGGCTCTGAAAAATGTTATTGAATGAATAAGTGTTTGCATAAACAAAAAAGAAAGGCCAGTGGTTGAAGGGCTTTTATGCTCTTGGCATTGATAATGGTGAATAGGAACTCATCAAGACGCCTTGAGAAACAACAACAACAACAACAACAAAACTGTCTTCACAGCCTCAACCCTATGGGCCTGTGACAAGATGGGCATTTTGCTCCATTGATTGTCTGAGTCACTTGTTTTTCCGTCTAGCTCTCAGCTGTGACAATACAGTATGTGCTAGTTGTAACTCACATCGGAAACCTCATAGTGAAAATGACCCTAATTTCAAGCACAGAGGCAATTGCTAGTGAACCTTATACATTGAACAAGAGGAAATCAAATGATACAATCAGATAAATGGCCTTATTTTCTTTCCCGGTGTCCCATTACGCCCCATAACTTGACTACTGACTTAGTTTGGTCAGTCTCAGGTAAAAGAAAGTCCTTCCATCACTTTGAGACACAGGGTGTAATATCAGTAATGTAAGTGTCTAGCACCAGGTGATGCACTGTCAATTTGAGTTAACATTAACTCTTGTCTTCCTCAGCGGGGACCTACTGTGAGCAGCCTGGTTGCTGAAGTATGGCATGGGGGTGGGTTCCCTTCCCCAGCTAGCCAACCAGGAAGGCAGGTAGGGGACAGAGAGGAAAGGAGTGTTGGAAAGTTCTTGCTCAACTACTACTGCTCTAAGATGGCTCACCCTCTCAGGACCTGTGGATATTTTAAATTTATTTTTATTTATTTAGTTTTGAATTGCTGTCTCACTGTGTTGTCCAGGCTGAAGTATGGTGGCATGATCCTAGCTCACCAAAGTCTCGACCTCCTGGGCTCAGGCGATCCTGCCACCTCAGCCTCTGAAGTAGCTGGGACCACAGGCATGGGCCACTCCACTTGGCTAATTTTTAAATTTTTTGTAGAGACAAGGTCTTGCTATGCCACCCAGGCTGGTCTTGGACTCCTGGGCTCAATCAGTCCTTCTGCCTCGGCTTCTCAAGGTGCTAGGATTATAGGCATGATCCACTGGACCAGTCAGGACCTATAGATATTTAAAATGGACTGTTTTTCTCATCAGTCATTTTGTGGGTTATTTGGAGACCCTCCTGGTGTGCTTCTCAGACTGCCACTCCTGCAGTGTGGTCAATTCCCTTTCATCAACTAGCTGCTCCATGGGTTTAGGCCACACACTATCTCGCCACAATCCTTCTCCTTCAGGTTGACCTCTACCTTATTTTAAATGAATCCAGGATAGCTCCTTCTCCCCCAGGACCCTCTTCTTCTGATAGGAAGCAGTTTTGTATTCTGGGAAATTTCAAGCAATGACTCTTTTTTTATTTTATTTAAGATACTTCCCCTAAGTTCTGTTGCCCAGGGTGGAGTACAGTGGTGTGATCCTAGCTCATTGCAGCCTTGAACTCCTGGGCTGCAGCAGTCCTCTCACCTCAGTAACTCAAGTAGCTGGAACAACAAGCGTGTATCACCACACCTGGCTAATTTATTTTATTTTATTTTTTTGTAGAGATGGGGTCTCACTATGCTGCCCATGCAGGTCTCAAACTCCTGCCTCAAGTGATTCCCCCCACCTCAACCTCCTGGTTAGCTGGAATTATAGATGTGTGCTATCATTCCCAGCTTAAAAAAAAAATTAAACAACCTTATTTCCAAATTAATACAGTAACCTGAATTCACTTACCAGCAAATTTAGGATTTAAAAATAATTAGTTCTTTTTAGACACACCCTTACTCCAGCTTTTTTTTTTAACTGAACAAATTAACTTTTGTATAGGTAGTACAGAGGTGAATTTCAGCCAAGTTCAAATCCCAAATCAACAGAATCCACATTAGTGAGATTTTATTACATTATTATTTATTTTGGTACTTTTTAAAAAAAAATTAAAGACTACATACAAACCTAACAAGACTGTCTTTTCATTGTTTCCAGCTGCATCTAATGGAGATGGAAAATGGATCTTTGTTATTTGACTGCATCATAAGTTTTACATGAATGCTTCAGTTGACAGCTATTATTTATCATAGCTATGCTTTTAAATCTGTTACATAGTAGAGCCCTTAAAAAGGCACAGCTTCATCTCTGTATATTTCCTGTTGGGGTAAAAGGCATTTTAAATATATAATTCCCCTCAAAATAACATTTACCAATCTTCTACTGTACAGCTAGCATGACTCATGCTGTTATTATTTGTAGGGTGCTAAATAATCAGATATTACTTAACCTTCACAATCATTCTGGTCAGGAGATCATTAGTAAATCATTTTATATTAGTACAGAGATATCAAACAACATAGTCAAGAATTAGAAGAGGATTTTGGAATGCAATGCTGATATTTAATTTACTGAATATAGTATGTAGGATGTTTTTCAGATTAGTTAATTTAATAATTCCATTTACAATTTTTATTGATAATAATATTTTTACGTATTGATGGGGTACATGTGATATTTTGTTACATGCCCTGAATGTGTAGTGATCAAGTGAGGGTGTTTAGGGTGTCCGTCATTTCTCTGTGCTAGGAACATTTAAAGTCCTCTGTTCTAGCTATTTTGAAATATACAATACATTCTTGTTGACTATTGTCACCATATTCTGAGATTGAGCATTAGAACGTATTACTTCCATTTAACTGTATGTTTATGCCCCTTAGCCAACCTCTCTTCATCCACCCTTGTACTCACACATCCTTCTCAGCCTCTGGTATCTATCATTCCACGCTCTATCTTCATGAGCTCAACTTTTTTTGGCTCCTGCATATGACTGAAAATGTGTGATATTTATCTTTCTTGCCTGGCTTATTTCACTTAACATAATGACTTCCAGTTCCATTCATGTTGCCACAAATGACATGATTTCATCAAGCCAGTGACTCTTCTTCACAAAGTGTCAACCAGCTTGCTACCACATCTTGCTTGACTTCCAGATTTCCTGGGCAGAATCAGAAATCCATCCATTTTGCACCTCCTGTCACCAAGAACACATTTGAAGCTCTCCAAACAATTCCATTAAAGCCACTCTCACTAGTCCCCTTTAGATGGAACTCATCATAGCAATCAGGTATCCCTCCAGAACAACTCTCCTTACATGTTCTTTCTGATTCCCCTGTCTCTTGAAATTTTTATTCCTCTTGCCTGTGGGAATAGCCCTCGGATGCAAAGCCCAGTACTTGTCTAACTCATTTTCAGATATTTCCTTTGCAAAACTGATGCTTATCTCACAACTAATTTCAGTATTGGGTACCTTTTTTTAGTGTCTCAGTTGAATATTTTAACATGTTTTTATATTAGTTGGTTGAATGTTACTTTTCGTCCTGGTTTGATGACTCTGATTCCATGACTAGGTGGAGAACCCACTGGGAAAACTGGCTTATTAATCTTACTATGCATGTATACAAAGCCACAGGACAAGGATTTTGAAAAAGTTCTTGTGTTTAACTTGTTTTCTGTGGCAGCCAGCCTTCAAAATGGTCCCTGCCTCCTGGGATTCACATTTTTGCACCTTTGTGTGAATCCACACCAGCTCAGGGTTATTGGTCTGTGTGATCAAGAGAAGTGGTGAGATGTTCTTTCCAAGATTAGGTTATAAAATACTTTGACTTCTAGCCTGCTTCCTGTCTTACTCATGTAGATATTCACTCTGTGGGAAACCATGCTGTGAGCCCACCTGGAGAGTCCCCCATAGGAAGAAAAGGAAGCCACCTGCCTACAGCTAAGTGAGTGAGCTTGGAAGTAGGTCCTTCAGTCCCAGTGAAGTCTTTAGAGACTGTAGTCCCAGATGACAGTTTAACTGCAACTTAATGAGACACCCTGAGCCAGAACCACAAAGCTAAACTGTTCCTAGATTCTTGACTCTCAGTAACTATGTGAAATACACTGTTTGTTATTTTAGGCTGCTAGGTTTGGACTCATTTTTTATGCAGCAATAAATAACTGATATACTGTCTAAATAGTTGGACTAACAGGGCTTTACATTTGCAAAGTATTTTCACACAGACTATTGCATTAATTGACATTACCGAGTCCTTCTTTATATCCTAAAATCTGTTAAACAATAAACTATACATTTACTAAGCGCTTCTTCATTTCTTTCAAAGTATTTATTGCAGGATTTCTTTAAAAATGTAAGCAGACTAATTAGGCATATTTTAAAAAATGATTTAATATATAAAATTCAATTTCCAGACAATTTTTGAGAAATGTGCATTGTTTAAATAAGACACATTTGTAAAATCATAGCTTTGAGATCCAGGCAGGATTCTGAGAGGTCATCTGAATTTTCATGATTGTTCTGGGCAGTTCTGCACCCCAAACCCTCTCACACATATCACATCTGTTTATTTTTTTAGCAATCTCTAAAAAGGGAAATGGTTGTAGTATGAGAAGCTATGGAAAAAGCGGCAGCATTTTGTTGTCTTCAAAGTCAGTATGTTTTTAATAGATAACCAAATAACTTCACCTTCAAAATGTTCTATTTTTGTTTTGCTTAATTTTTATGTTCTTCTGCAAATACATGAGGTGAACAACCATTTAGCATCTGGAGAACTGAGGCTACAGGAAGAAGCTTCCCTCCCCCCCCATTTTATTATTGAGATGTAGAACAGACTACAGGAAGAAGCTTTTTTTCCCTCTCTATTTTATTATTGAGATGTGGGGTACAAAGGAAGAAGCTTTCAACAGATTGTGCAACTAACTGGAGAAGGAAGAAAGCCTTATCCAACAGACTGTGACCCCATGGCAAATTTGGCTCCCAAACACAGGCACCTGAGAGTTTGTTCATGTAATTGACTTTTCATAGTTAATAAACATGTTTCATATTTTATCACTACTAAAGCAGCTGAAAATATACATCCTGGGGGGAAAAAAAGGGTGAGGGGGTGGGAGCTGAATTTAGAATATGCTAATACATTAGTAGAAAAGAGACAAATTATATTTGGTGCCATGTGGGAAACCTAACATGGCTCATTAGACCATAAAATACATTCCAGAAGCAATACTTTGGGTTAGGTAAGCGGGAATGCACATGAGTTCCCCTTTCACTTTCTATTCCTTCCCTTGTGGTGAAATATGGATTCAGAAACTAACACAGAAGAGTCATCTTGTTGAAGACTTTGGTATTTTCTCCTTTCAACCTACCTACTTCACCTTCCAACCCCATGGGAGGTTTTGAGTTTGTACCTCCATCTTCATTATGGAAGTGAGCTACAATTTAGCAAACATTTCTGAGTCTATGCCAGGATTTTCTTTGCATCTGATACCCATTTTACAGTCAGGCCTGAGCAGTCTTTGAAACAATTTATTCCAGAATGGTCTAGCCTGCCTTCAGCCTTCCTTTGCAGTTTGTGGAAAGGCTGACACAGCTGCCTTCATCACAGGTTAGGTCTGCTAGGTACCTTTAAAGTAAACTTAGTTGTAACCGGCTATACTCAGGTATAGGCAGGTCTACTCAGGGTCGGGAGTTTCTGGTTCAGTGATACCTTTCCATGGTTCTCACACTGAGATTTTCAATTAAAAAAGGATTATTTGAGACTATCTCAGAAGTATAAAATTAATTTTAAAAAAAATCACATGACCATCTGTATTAAATAGCTAAATTAAATATAGATTATCAAGTAGATATTTCATACTCTTAGGTATGAATTGAGTTTCAAGGGATGGATTTGAATTTCTGAATGCATATTTCAGGCATTTCTTGCAAGCTTGTCATAGCCACAAAGCTCGCCCTTGGCAGTACCAGGCTGTAGATGGGGAGTCCAATAATGTCTCTGCTTCTCAGAGCTCATGGCATCATGGGACAGGCCAGGGACTTCTAAGGCCTGCCAAGTCAAGGTCTGGGTGTAGGTGAGAGACCTTCAAAGGAAGCAGAAGAAGTTTTCCTTATTTGGCATTTTGCCTGTGGCAAATAAATACTCACACATCAATGGATTGGTTAGGAAGTGAACTACCTTACATTTGTCAGTCTCCTAAAAGTGGAACAGAGAAGATAGCTTATTTCTAGATGTCTAAGTAGAACTGCCTAACCATATAGAATTACATAAAATAATAATTTTAAATATCCCTCATATATCATTCATTCCTATCACACATCTATATTAGTTATATATCTCTACAACAGTATTTATTACGTTAATTGCAGATGGTGTGCACTCCTTGAGGTTGAGTGTACTTCTTACCTGTACTGATCAACAGAATTAATGAATGAACTTTTCGTGTTTGTAAGTGAAAACATCCGGTCTTCTACATAATTTACCCAAATGAAGGGCTGTTGTCCTTCATGCTTAATAATGTTACACACTCGCCTTTGTTTCCTCTAGTCTAGTGATAGATGTAGTCTTTTGCTTTGCTTCTTTCCCACATAACCTCTGGGTGACCCTAAATAAGGCCTTACCTATCTGGCACTTTTTCTTGACAAAATTCCTTGCATGGCGATCATTCCTATCTATCTTGACTGCTGCTTGGATCAATTGGCAGAGTAGGTATTTAATTCCTGAAATCAATCTGTCCAGATTCTCAATCATCTGGCTTTGCTGGTCTGACTTACTTTGAGGTCTAAGTATGAGCCTTTGTAAGGTTATCTCAGCCTCAGCAACTCAGTGGTGTTTCCTAGAGGTAGCAGATAGGCATTTTTATCTTCAACGATGATAAAGACCTGTGTGTATTTGTGTGTGGACATGTAGGCATTTGGAGCCAAGCAAAGGAGAGTTGTAAACGAACGTAGCCTCTGCTGTTGACTGCCTGTCTGACTGCAGACTTGTTATCTGCAAATATTGCCCATCCTTTCAGCTTTGTTGAGAGTTAATTATGGGGGGGGGAAGCAAAGCCAATGAATTCCCATTTAACTGTTGCAGAATGTAACCTGAAGCCAGGTTAAGCCTATCAGTGAAAGGAAAATACTTGAATGACAGAAATGTCAAATGGAAAGCAGGTCAACAATGATACCTTATCCCCAGTGTGCAATGCAGGCCATTAACACCAAAGCCCTGCGGGCTGCCTGAGAGCACCGCAAAGGGAGTCAGGTTCTCCTGTGGTTGAGATTTCCACCCAGTCCAAAGTCAGACCTTTTGAGAAGCATATTTACTTTTTCAGCCATTTAATGCAATCTACCTGCCTCTGCAGTTGTCAGTGGGGTCATTGTCACTTCTAGAGGTATTGAAAGTGGGAACTGCTGCTGGTGGCCACTCTGAGCAATTCTGCTCAATTGTCTGAGTAATGTTTAAATTGAGTACTCCTAGCTGAGTGCGGGGCACTGGACTGAATACCTCTCCTAATGCTATGATGTAGATCGTTAAAATTTTTCAGATGAAGCCATTGAGGCTGTAAGAGGATATTCTCAAGATCACACAGTCATTAAGCAGCAAAATGAGAATTTCAAGCCACCTCTGCCCGACAGCAGAGCCTGAAAACTAGAAAGGTGACTGCAGAAGATGGGTTTATCGCAAGGCCAATCTTCCTGGTCTCAGCCATCTGGCCTTATTTCTATAATTTCAGAAGTTCTTCAGCCTTACCTTAATCTCTTCCAAGGGGAAGACATTGGCATCCTCATGTCAGGTGTGTTTTTTTGTTGTTACTATTGTTATTGTTTTTCCTTACAAATACTTACTGAATGTGTGAAAGTGTTTTTGTTGTTAGTTGTAGTTGTTTTTTTTTATGAGTCACAAACTCACTCTGTTGCCCAGGCTGGAGTGCAGTGACATGATCATGGTTTACCACAGCCTCGACATCCTGGGCTCAGGTGGTCCTTCCACCTTAGCCTCCCAAGTAGATGGGACTACAGGTGTGCACCACCACACCCAGCTAATTTTTTTTTTTTTTAATTTTTGTAGCAACGAGTTCTTGTTATGTTGCCCAGGCTGGTCTCGAACTTCTGGGCTCAAGTGAATCTCCTGCCTCAGTCTCCCAAAGTGCTAAAATTACAGGCGTGAGGCACTCAGTGTATTTTCAAAGACTTAAAAACGTAATTTTCACATACATATAGGATGAAGATGTGTCAAAAATGTAACTCACTGAGGGAACTAGTATGATAGTAAAGCTGGTTCCGAAAGCACTTTGAGGAAATGGATATTTATAGGCCTTTTTTGGGGGGAAAGGAATGCCAGAATAAGATTCCTAGATTCGATGCAAAACTGTTACTGTCCTACAAGGCAATGAAGTCATGAACTTGAGGTTTTCATCTTCACCAAATAGAAATTTACAAAGTAACATGTAACCTCACAGTAGTGTATGGCTCTGATCAAAGTTAAAGACAACGCCATATACAAGCACATTTCCTTAGATCAGTGGGCTCCCACAGTCTACTGCACGTTAAAATCACTTGTAGAAATTTTAAAGATTCTGATGCCTGAGGAGATTCCACCTGTATTAGTTTCTTATTGCTGCTGTATCAAACCACCACAAACGGTGTGGCTTAAAGCAATCCAGCTTTATTCTCTTACAGTTCTGGAGGTCAGAAGTCTAAAATAGATCCAAAGGGCTCGTTACTTCTGAAGCTCTAGGGGAGAATCCATCGCTTGTCTTTTCCACCTTCAAGAAGCTGCCTGCATTCCTTGGCTTGTGGCTCCTTTTCCACCAGCAGCCTAGTATCTTCTTTCTCTTCTCTGACCTCTGCTTCCATCCTTAAACCTTTTCTCTCTGACTCTGAGCTGCCTGCTCCCCTTTTGTAAGAACAAATGTAATGCCATTGGGCCCGCCTGGATAATTCAGAATCATCTTCCCATCTCAAGAGCCTTAACTTAATCGTATCTGCAAAGTCTCTTACCATGTAACATATTCACAGGTTGAGCATTAGTTGGGGAAATCTTTGGGAGGTGATTATTGAGCCTATCACATCATCCCGTTCCATTAAATCAGGATGTCTGGATGTGGGAGCCAAGCAGCCATAGCTTTTGAGCATCCCCATGTGTTTCCAAAGTTTAAAAAACCCTGCTCTAAATAATTAAGTAATCTTTGGGTGACTGTTAAGCAATGCCTCAATATGATATTGAAGGAATGTGTTCTTGACTTTGCTTCTGAAGGAGTTAGCACAGCACCCCAAAATATTCCACTCTGAGTTCAAGGCACTTGAAGAACAACAGGTGTGAGAAGATCATTTCGATCTTTTGTTTCTTAAAAGGTAAAATTCTCATGTGAAAGAAGCCCTCCCTATATCAGAAGGAAATTATCATTATTATCATCAAGGATAGGAAGTCGAGGCTGAGGGAAATTTCTACACACAAACCTTGTTAGACTAACCCTTATCCTCCTAGCCACTTCACCCAATTAACTACCTTAGCCCAAGCTTCTTAGTTTTGTCACATTTTCACAATTTGTTACTCCTTGTCTCATTCAGTAAGTGCTCAATCTTTGTCTTTGGTATTCTTTTCCATATGAAGGCTCCTGTGTCACATGAAACTTGTATTAAATAAATGTGTTCTCTTGTTGACCCGTTTTATGTTCATTTAATTCTCGGGTCCAGCCAAAAAAGAAAAAAAGGTATAGGTAAAATGTTACCTCCTCTATATTCATAAATTTTGGACAATTTTTCTTAACAAACTAAAGGAGTTATCAAATAGTTCATAAATTAACAAAGCAACACTCTGATCCACATCTGCAGTTATTTCTTTTCTTTTTTTTTTTTTAATTTGCCCCTGACCTGGTTGCTGTTCTCACTGCTGTGAACTTGGTGAGTCAACATTGCCTTTCGCCCATATGTAAAATGAAGCGAATGGAACTCATTTCTGTCAGAATGGCGGTGGCAGTGGAGGACGGTATAAGCCAAGTAATTGAAACGCCATCTGTCACTCTGACTGCCGCACATGGCCTTGGCCGGCTGCTGGAAGACAAGTCAATCTCAAGTTGCCATAGCCAAGAATCATGATCTGTGGACCACAGAAGACTTGTAAAAGATGTTCAAATAACAAAAATGAAAATAACACACATGCACATTCCCCCGCCCCTCCCCCAACCTATCCTTCAGTTACTCCTAACAGCTAAAAGCAAGCAGAGGAAAGCTGTGAAAACAGTTAAGTGGCCACATACCTGGGAATCTTGGTGAACCTCCAAAAATATAAAACCTCTTCCAGTAAACCTGTCATCGGCCTGAGTTTAGTGCATTTCACCCAGCACTGATTCCAGAGGCTGGGGTAAATTTCCAGAAGAAACTGGTACTGATCTTCCATAGAGTAGCTTTTGTCTTTTAATTGAAACAATGGGACATTCTCAAGGTTTGCAACAATCTGCAGGATATTCCTGGAAACTCTGAAAGGTCAGAAGAATGTGCCTCAGGCTTAATGGAGGGGAAAGTTAGATTCTTAGGGTCCTGCTTAAATGCCACAGCCTCGCCTCTGGGCTTCTCTTTCTGTTCTGTTTACGTGGACAAACCTTGCTCTCCTTTAGATATAAGATTCAGATTGGCTGACAAGTTTCCTCAGTTCCCTGTAACTACTCAAGCCTGATGATCACAACTTGAATGAGTCATGGATCAGGTTTCCTAAAGCCATGGTTTTCAAATCTCCTTCAACCAGCAGAACCAAATTTTCCAATAAAATCATGCAAAAGTCATTATGTGTGACAAAATGGAAAAACTGTTCTTTTCACGGCTGGCACCATTTTGCTTCTTTAAAAAGGACATAAGGTTGATTTTAATTATTTGCTAGTTCCATATTTGTGAATTTGCCTATTTTCTAAAATGTATTTATAACCCTAAAATCCATATTTGTGGTGCTTTTGTGATCATTTGCAGATATCCACATGGAGCAGTGAAAAAATTAAGTCACCTAATTAAGTGTTCCTGTTCCCAATAGAGGTTGAACAAGGCACTTAGTCTTCTTGTTTCGACTCTCTTATGGTAGACATGTGTCTTTTTGTAATCTATTTAGTACTGTGGGGTATTGTCTGAACAAAAACTGTTTTCCCTATACCCAACTTCTTTCTGCCTCCTCCCTCAGGGAGCGGCCTCTGGCCAAGGCTGGTCTCTGAAGGGTATGTACCTTTCCAGTAATGAGTCATGGAAAGCAGGAGACCAAGCAGAGCTGAAAACAATGTCATCGTCATGCTTAACCAATGTACTTATACACATCAGATAGAAATTTGAATGACTGGCTTGATTACTTTGACTATAAAACTGCTTGCTATACGTACTGCACCGAGGTGTGGATTTTTCACCAGGCTGCAGCCATTGTTGCTTCCCCTAAGTTCTAATAAACTGATGTTTTTCCCTGCTGGACCTCCGAGTGACTTTGCAATAGGCAAACATTGTGCACGAGCCTTCTGAGATTTAGGGTTGCCGTGTTACAAGTGCCTTTTTTTTATTTTTATGGCTTTTTGTTGGTGATTTTGCTATTTAAAATGGCCCTAGAATAGTGCTGGATTGCTGTCTAGTGTTCCTAAATGCCAGAAGGCTGTGATCTGCCTCACAAGAAAATATATGTCTAAGAGAAGAGCATCATTCAAGGTCACAGGTTACAGTGCTAAGGTTGTTAAATGTTAATGAGTCAACAACATATATTAAGGTGTGCTTAAACAGAAGCACACATGCATAAAACAAGATTCTGTATTGATCGGTTAACAAAACCATCATGACTAGAGATTTGTAGGAACCTAATTCTCTATTTCCCCTAGGAGCAATAGTTCAGTACTTACTAATTCAATGTTTGCCATAATTTTATAAAACATAACTACTAGGAATAACAAGAATCAACTGAATCTTTGTTTGGAAAATTAATCCGGATGACAGCTTAAGTTAGATGGTGAAACTCCAAGGGCCTTGATAGAAATTTGTATATTCCTATAGTAATGAAGTAGAGAAAGACAAGAAGATAAAAGGGCAGAGGAGGGAGAGAGGAACCACAAGGGACATATTTAGCTCCATCTCACTAAAGGGTCAAGAGTGTAGCCCCCAGCAACAGAGACTAAAAAGGTATTGAAAATAGAAATGTCTAATCTAAACTTTCAGGGTTTCTTGCCATGCTGGGTACACCATGACTTTCTGCTTGTGACTTTCTGAAAAGTCTACTGTCCTTACATGTACCTCTCATCCTGGGGATTGTTTAAGTTTAGTTTTACTTTCACATGGAGATCAGGGAATTGGCTTGGTTTCCTATCTTCAGCAAAGTGGTGGGCACTTTGTAGGAAGGCAGGGTCTCCCTCTGTTGAGAGAACGATGGCAATGTAAGCCCTCCAGTGATCTGAAGGCACCTGAGGGAGGACTTTGCAGTACTGAAGGCTTTGGATTGAAAACCCTTTGCCCTGTCAATTTTACCGGGCTCTCAAAGGGCTGGGAGAGCCTAGAGAGCTGCCCCATTTGCAGCAGGGCAGGATATAGAACCTTGTGAAGTCCCCTGTCCCTTTCCCTGGACTTTGTGGAACAGAGCATGCCAACCATAGACCTGGAATATAACAGCCATGCCCCATAACAGACTAGCAAACACAGTTCTTTCTTGAATCTGTGCCTAGCACGTTCCCTGACAATGTCCCTAGGAGAGTCATCAGCTTCACTAGTCTCTTTTTACTTGGCCTTTCAGGATGGTCACAGGGTTGTGCTCGAGCACAGTTACAGAACCCAGGCCTGGACTGGAGCCAGGAAAGCTCAGGGACACTGAGGTTAAGTGCAGCTCTATGTTTGGTGGCATCAGAGCCCCAAACTCGTGACTTGTCTTCCTCCTTCCCCTTGGAATTTCGCTAGAAATCAGGCTCCCCTTGACTTGGCTTCTTTCCTGAGGATGGAGTTTTTCATCAAATGAAAGCAGCCTCTTAAACATTCCAGTAAAGTTTGAGCAGGTGGTGATTTTCCCTGACATCACACATGTGTCAGGAATGCTCTTGCCACCTAAGTCCTTGAACCCTTCAGTGGTGGGTCAAGGGGAGGAAGTGTTGATGAGATGATCTTGCCCCGGTAGATGCAGGGTTCGTCTGGACACTCTGCAGTGGGGACTGGGGGAGAGAAACATAAGCAGGCGGCTTTTGCTACACTAGCTGCATCTGTGCACTTAAGGGCAAAGGATTTGCGGAGTGCACCTTAGTCTCTCTGACTTGCCTGGTCTCTCCGCTTCTGAGCTAGGTCCTGGGATCCAAAGACCTAGGACTTCTTCATCCTGTTTTCTGAGCCCAGCACCATTCACAAGCCATAATTACGTATATGCCCACATCATAAACATGTTTACACGCTCCTTGTTTTATTTTCCTCACCAATTTTTCCAGGCTGACACCTATTTTCTCCTTTTGAGCTTATGGGCCAACAAATCAGTGGTTATAAATACCTGTGGCAAGGACAATTTACTTGCCACACATGAACATATTGGATGTAGGTGGTAACAGGGGAAAAAAAAAAAGATTATTACTCAAAATGTGGGATAAGATGCCAGGGTCTTAGTAAGTCTTAAAGATTTAGTAGAGTGTGTCTTTTGATAATACAAACTTCATAGATAGTATAGTCAAATATTTGATCAGTTCTGTAAAATATCTATTAGATGACTTGTTTGACTCAGTATACTGTTTAATTCAGGCAGAAAATTCTGACCAGTAGCTCTGGATAAACAGGGACTGGGAGTGACCCAGGTTTTTAATACCTGTATGGAGTCTAGTTAAAATGTTTTATACACTAGCCGGGCTCGGTGGCTCAGCCTGTAATCCCGCGCCTTTGGGAGGTTGAGGTGAGTGGATTGCCTGAGCCCGCAGGTTCGAGACCCGCCTGGGCAGGCAAGACCTCATCTCTACAACAAATCAAAAAATTAGCCGGGCGTGGTAGCGCATGCCTGTAGTTCCAGCTACTTGGAAGGCTGAGGTGGAAGGATCGCCGGAGCCCAGCAGGTCGAGGCTGCGGTGGCCAGGAGCAGCCGCTGCACTACAGTCTGGGCGACAGAGTGAGACTCCAACTTAAAAAAAAAAAAAAAAAAAAGGTTTTACACTAAAATGTGAATGTCTCTCTCATCCTACTCTCCCTTTCCCAAATGTACAAGTATGTGATGTGGGGTAGAGGGATCGAAGGGTGATCTTTAGTATAGGCCTTGCAGCCCTGGTGGCCTGGTTACAGGCACAATCAGCTTCTCATCAGGAGGGAAACAGTAGGTTGGAAGGCCAGGCTCTGTGGACCCAAGGCCAGGAGCCCTCAACCTCTTCATGCTGCAAAGGAGACTCAGCTATCATGGCTCTCAGATCATCTCTGATTGGGTAGGTACTGAACAAGGCAGATGAAGTCACCCTTGGGATTCTTCACTGTTTTCTTTCAAATACTATGTTTTTGATCAGAACTTCTCATCTACAAAGACTCGTTAGACACATACCATTGCCAAGCACTGTGTGGTCCAGAGTGACCCATCAGCTCTTGGATCAGCTTGCTTGGCTGTCTGCCTGTGTGGATAGGGCCAAGTTCATGGAACATGGCAGTGGTCTTTGGTTTTTTGGTCTGAGGCAAGGTCACGTCTTCTGGGATTCAGTCAGGACACCAGAGCTGCTTCCTCACAGCAAAGAGTATATTCTCTTCCCTCTGTCCATGACTCACCGGGGTGGAGATGTGAGCTCACCAACCCTTCCTTCCACTCTGATCATTTTTCTTCACTTTTACCTGAATGAATGTGATTTCTAGTCTCATTCCTGCCCAGTTCCAATGGAGCCTATGCATCATTGTCAAATTCCTCTTCCTGGAATACAGCTTTCATCATCATTCCTCCCCTGCTCAAAAAGCTTCAAATAGTTCCCACTACCTAGAGGAAAAAGACAGTGCTTACTCAAGCTGTCACTAGAGTCCCCACACTAGGGCCTTAAGCTGCCTTTTCAAACTCATCTCCTCTTTGTCTCTCAAACGAACCTTCCTCTTTACTCAGTTCTCTCTGCAGGCTGCCCAGTGCATGCCCAGAACACTTTTCAAACCCTGTGTCTCTGTTTACAAATGGTTCCTCCAATACTGGGATGCCTCCTCCGCTCACTCACTCTCTCATAAAATCCTCTCCATTCCTCAAGGGTCAATTCTTTCTCCAACTAATTCTTAATCTGTTTAGCCCAGAGGGACACCTTTCACTACTCCGAATTTACCGTCTGTTTCAGGCATTCATTTGGTGCTCCTATTTCTCTCTAAATGTCTTCCGTCCCAATAAGACATTGGTAAATGGGCATTGGCAACTGGAATATTCTCAAGCCCTTCCCTTTCTCCTTTTTAAAAGCCAGACCTGGTCAGGAGTAAAGAGCAGAGGGCGGATAGGGAACTTCTCAAGTGAAGAAACCCCTGACATTTACCCTAAGAGAAAGGATGTTTCCTCAACATCAAGGCTGTTATGTTTAGCAAAAGGAATTCTTCACTGTTTTGTGTCAAATACACTTTGTTTTCTAAAGCAAAAGGTCTAATATTATGGCCTTGAAATGTAAAGCCAATGCCCTGGTCTTCATCTCAGCTGCTCTGGGAATGTGCTTCTGCCCTGTATTCTGAGCACCCATAAAGGACTCACTGAGATATTCACATACTCCTAACCAACCCCCAACCCCCAGCCCTCAGCCTCCACCCACAGCAGGGTCTCAATGTTACAGCATGGCTAGCCAATATCTCCGCACTCTTCTATGGATCTTGAAACAAATCAACTGCTCCATACTGGATCAAGAGTCAAACGAATTGTTCATTCCTGACTCAAATCTATGACCTTCACTTCATCATACATTCATCTCAATAAATGAGCCAGGGCCTGGCGCTGTGGCTCAAGTCTGCAATCCCAGCACTTTGGGAGGCTGAGGCAAGAGAATTGCCTGAGCTCCAGGATTTGAAACCAGCCTGGGCAACTTGGTGAGACCTCGTCTCTACAATAAATCAAAAAAATAAGCCGGGCATGGTAACGCGGGCCTGTAGTTCCAGCTACTTGGAAGGCTGAGGCAGAAGAATTGCCTGAGCCCAGCAGGTTCAGGCTGCGGTGTATGTGAGTGTGTCGCTGCACTCCAACATGGGCGACAGAGTGAGACGCCAACTCAAAAAAAAAAAAAAAAACAGCCAGGCAGCTACGAACATTCATGTACAAGTTTTTGTGTGAACATATGTTATCAGTTCTCTTGGGTGTATATACCTAGATGGAATGGAATTGCTGGATTTTAACTGTAATTTCATATTTAATTTTTGACTTTTCCACAGTGGCTGCACCATTTTACATTTCTATTAGCAACATATGGGAGATTCCATTTCTCCAGATCCTCACCAACACTTTTGTCCTTTGTAATTACTGTAGCTATCCTAGTGAGTATGAAGTGGTATCCAATTGTGGTTTTTATTTGCATCTTCCTAGTGAGTGGTGGTGCTCAGCATTTTAAGCATGTACTTATTGACCATTTATATATATTCTTTGGAGAAATTACTATTCAAATTTCTGTCCATTTAAAAATTCAGTCTTTTTGTGGTTGAGTTGTAATAGTTCTTTGTACAGGTTGAATATACCTTATCTGAAATGTTTTGGGGACCAGAAATGTTGCAGATTTTGTACTATTTTAGAGTTTGGAATATTTGCATATTCACAATGAGATATCTTGGGGATGGAATCCAAGTCTAAACACAAAATGCATTTATGTTTTATATACATCTCATACACATAGCCTGAAGGTAATTTTATATACTATTTTAAATAATGTTGTGCTTGAAACAAAGTTTGTGTACACTGAACCAGCAGAAAGTAAAAGTGTCACAATTTCATGTCAGTGCTCAAAAAATTTGGGATTTTGGAACATTTCACATTTTAAAATTTTGGTTCAGGGATGCTCAACTTGTATATTCCTGATACAAGCCCCTTTTCAGATATATGATTTGCAAATATCATCTTCCATTTTGTGAATTATTTCTATTATTCATGATGTCCTTTGAAACACAAAAATTTTTAATTTTGATAAAGTCCAATTTATTTATTGTTTCTTTTGCATTAGCACTTTTGGTGCCATATCTAAGAAATCATTGCCTAATGTAAGGTCATGAAAATTTATTCCTAAGTTTTCTTCAAGAGTTTTGTAGTCTTAGCCCCTATGTTTAGATATTTGATTCATTTTGATTCATTTTTTGTTTTTCACATAGTGTGAGTTAGGGGTCTAACTTAATTCTACTGCTTCGAAAGAACTATGTGACTATCTAGTCATTCCAACACCATTTGTTGAAAAGACTATTCTATTCCCTATTGATTGATCTTAGCACCCTTGTCAAAAATCAATTGACCATAGATGTGTGTTTTTTATTTCTGGACTCTTAATTCTATTCCATTGATCTATATGTCCAGTCTTATGCCAGTACCACACTGTTTCAATTACTATAGCTTCTTAGAAGATTTTTTTATACTTTGGGAAGAAATTAAACAGAAAACTTTTTATTCTAGGGAGATTGAATTGCATAAAACTTTAAGTTTTTCTCTATTGCAAGAATACAGATGCTAATGATACACAATGCTAACCTATTTGAGAATAAATAAGAGGTGACAACTCTGTTTGTCAAAAACCACATAATCTATTCTATTTAGAATAATCTCATGTCACTGAAGAGAAAACTACATGTTAAAATACTTTATCAAAATAAATTTTCACTAAAAATAAAATCTTAAACTTTAAAAAATATTTTCAATTATAATCTTATGTCTTAAACACAATTATTTTAATTTATCCATGATTTCCTCCTAGTTTTTAGTAATAATATACATATTTTTACACATTTTAGTTATTTTTCTTTTTTAAACTTAGTATTACCATGAATTTTTTCATAAAGTATTCATATTTTAAAGGCTACTTAAAATTCTATTAACTTCAATGTCACAAGTTACTTAACTGGTTTATTATTTTATATTTTGCTTTTTCCACAATTTTTTTTTCTTTTAAAAATAATAAAAACTTTGTGCCTATGGTTTTTATTTTTTTGAATTATTCCCTTAGGATAAATTACTATCATTATAATTACTTAGTCAAATGTGAAGAACATATTTACTTATTGCAAATTCTTCTCTATCAATTTAACCTGTTAACAGCAATATTTCACATATCAGTTCCTAAGCAGCCTTGCCAATATTTTGATTTAGTTTCTTTATTTCAGCCCATCTAAGGATATAAAATTATTGTTTTAATTTTTAGTTTTTAATTACTGGCAAGCTTAAACACCTTTTATGCTTATCACTCTTATTTTGTTTTACATGCTTTACTGAGAACAAAGTATTTAAAAATATTTTTTCTAAATATTAAAGTAATATTTGTTGAATGTAGAAAAGCATGAAAAAGAAAATAAAAATTACTCACCATTTTACCACTGAGGGAGAACTAAGTTAAATGTCTTAGGAAATTAGAGGCATGCTGTATTTACAGTTTGAATTCTTTTTTCTTGTAGCATCATTTGCCCGTCTCTTAGCTAAAGTACATTGACTTTTACAATATTTTTTATTTACCTCTAAAGTTAGTATGACAAAGTGAAAGGAGAGTGCCCAAATCTGAGTCTCTGGAAAGGAGTTTATAGTACCACTCGCAGCATCTGAGTCGAGTCACAAAGATCCCTAGGTTGTGACAACTTATTCTCAGGGACATAGCAAAGCACATCCCTCTAAGAACCTTGCTAACGACATGCTTTCATGTTTTCATATCTGTATGCCAAGACTCTTCAGGTAAAGCTAGAGAGCTCTACCTGTAGTCTTGTGCAGTGCCAGTTTTTCTGTTGATGATTTTTAATATCAGTTTATCCCCTTTGATCAACCACAGTTGACAAGACATGAAAAAGTAGATTAATCAGTGACTTAGCATTTGGAGTTTGCCATCAAGTGTTTTTAGTTTGATGACTAAATATTCCCATAGCTTACAGTCATACTGAATTCAACAGCTGATTAATACTTTAAAGATTTAATTAATATGAACAGAGACTGGTGACACATAGCTAATGTGTGGGTATTCATTAAAACTTATTAATGTGTCCCAGCCATCATTTTTCCCTATTTCTTATTTATTGATAAATGGTCTATTTACATTCATGCATAGACCATTTATCTCTTTATAATTTACAAGGATCAGAGTTTGCTTGACATTTGAGGAAGTTTTTGCCTCAGGTATCTAGCTGTGGGCATCCCCCCTGTGTACTTGAGAAAATGTCCACTTTTCTGGTCTAAAGTCATATTCTGTGGAAGAAGCCAGTTCCTCATTCTAAGAAACATTTCTCTAATATTTTGGAGAGTACTCACTATTTATAGACACCCATGTATTTTTGGATGTTCTTTCACAGCTACACTCATACCTCTTTTCTACTATTTATCCATAGCAGTTGAAGACAGATTTTCCTATAGATAGAATTCACCTTGGAGTCAGGACACATGATAACCTTTCACCATCATAGAGTTAATATTTCTTAGGTAACAATCTTGGAAACTGCACAGAGATTTCAAGTTGATTATTTGGTTGCCCAATTGCCTCAAGCTATGAAATAGTCAAAGATACTTACAAAGACCATGTGCTGAAAGCTACATCTCCTGCAGTGCTCATGGGGATCATTTTTAATTAGCAGCCATACTCAGTTACATTTTTATTCCTTAAACCCCAGAGTAGGTTGGACTGCCTCCATATCACCACTTAACCTTCCCAACGGGAGAATAGGCCCATCATTGCCTGCCTACCAGCTTGGGTATGGCTCCAATTACTGGTAAACCAACACTTAGCCTAGATAACCTTTGAGGTTTCTTCCATTCCTGGGAGGCTATGATTCAGTCTTGTCTTCTAGAAATTTTGTGGACGCTGCATGCCAATAACCTTTAGATACCATCTTAATCTTCATGATACTGACTCATAAACTTAATATCTCTTTTTGCAAAATCAAAAATATACACCAAAAAGACCATTATGCACTTATTCTCCCCCGATTTGAAACTTAGCTTAGCCTGGTAAGCTTTCCAAGGCCCAGCTTCTTCACCAGAAAAAAAGGGATATTACCTATCTCCTCCTCCATTGCTGGCATTGCTGGCTTTCCCTTTTTTCTTCCCTCAGGCTGCAGGAGCCTTTGTTCTAGAAAGAGTATCTACTCGCCAAAAGAACTCATTCACTTTTTTCTCTCCTAGCTAGAACTAACCCTGCTGAGTTCTGAATGTTAGCAACCCTGAGTTCCTCCTCTCACCTGGAGTTGCAAGGGAATCACAGACACTAAAGGGACATTTGACGTGTGGCAGGGAGCCAACCAAATTGTTTTACAGTGAGAGAAACAAGCCAAATTATTCTCAGTTGGGTTCAAAACAAATTTGGTTGGAGTGGGAGTCCGCAAACAAAGGAGGCAGGAAATGGTAACGAAATGGAAAACATATTTGCATAAATGTGTGTAATTTCCCAAATCTCCATGTGAGTGAAGAAAACACATGCATTCTGTTGAGAAGCTCTCTGGTGCTATCTGGAGTCTCCATGTACTCCCTTTGTTCTTAAACCCCGTGAAAAACCCCAGATTGCCCTTACCTCCAGAGACCTGGAAAGAAATAGGGATGCTTACAGGCACACACAGGGAGGAACCTAGCCCAGCTAGGAACTTCCTGCTTTGCCAGTTGTTTCGGCAAGACCTCAGAGGAACTCTGTGAGAAGAGAGAAAATTGCCAGCGCCTTTGCTTGGAGTAGGGATTCCTCTCTAAGTTTCAGCAAGCGATACTGACTATCTGGCCTTCGGCTTTAGGTGGGCAGCTCCAGCTTTGGATGACTCTCACTTTTCACAAACCCAGGCTGCTTGGGTTGGCCAAAGAGTCCCATGGACACAAGCTCTTGACCTTCCCAGGTGCCATGCTTGCTCTGCTCTGTGTGCAATGAATGCTCTTCTCAGGGGCCAGCAAGCTATAGCCTGTGGGCCAAATATCACCAGCTGCCTTGTTCAAAATTAAAGTTTTCTTGGAATACTGCCATGTCCAATTGCATGTGGCTGCCTTCATCTTACAGCAGCCCAGTTGAGGACTGCAGGGCCACAAAGCCTGGAATATCCACTCTCTGGTCCTTTGCAGAAAAAGTCTGCCAACCCATCTTCTGCTCACGTCAACCTCCTTTTCTCTTCAGAGTTCAGGATTTCCCAGGCTCTGCCTTTTCCTCAGTTTCCCTGCTCGCCCACATGGCTAATTCTTCTCTCCTTTAAAGTTCACTGCAGGCATCAATTGCTCCAGGAAGGTTTCCTGGACCCTGGATTGAATGAAGTTCTCTTGAGGGGCAAGAATTATGTATGATTAACTTAATACTCTGAGGGCCCAGTCACTGCCTGATACAAAACAGCTACTCAGTAATGTTGGCTGGATGTGTTCAAATTTATGTGCCCTGTTATGTCACGCTGCCATCAAGAGCATAATTGCCAGTAGTGTAGGAATGTTCTGCTGAAAACTTTCATGGCATATACATTGGCGCTTCAACAGGCATAACCTGCTGTCAAGCAAAATTAACTTTGCAGGCCTGATTCAGACCACATCCCAGGGAGTTTAGTCAGCGCTATCAAGTGGGCCACCTTCTGATTCTTGTTTTAATTGTCACAACCTCTCAACAGGAGTCTCCTGGGTTCCATGATAGAAAAGTCCCAGGGCCATTGGCAGAAATGTGCTGTGTTTTCTCTTCTTGAATGCCAAAGGCAAGTTCTCTCTTGGGCTTCCCCAGAACAGTTATTTTTCTGAGATCCTATTAGATATCACCTGCCCTAAGCACTGCCTTCATATTCTGCAAAGGAGCCTTCTATTTTGGGTTGCATTGCCAGAAATACAACTAATGTGAAAAATTGATTTTGTGAGACATTCACCAGGGAGATGGCTAGGTATGGATTTCTCAGTATAAAATGACTGAGCATTTATATATAAATATGCATGAGCACAATTTACTGGAGCTCTACATGATTAGAAAAGAATGCCCTTAGCTAAATTGCACTGCATACTACAGTGTGCAATTGCAGGAGGTTTGCTCATCTTTATTTTAAAACCTAGTTAATCGATTATCTAAAGAGGGACGATAAAAGAGATAAGAATTTATGCGTAAATATAGAAAACAATCTTGGAAGAAGTTAGATACAGTGATTCATGCTGCAATTGACTTCTGACAAAATCCTGATTATGCCTTGGGATTCTTGCATTATGACTAATTCAAATTTGGCATTTAAAGCCACATTTTAAAGGAACTATAATATTTTATATGAAATAAGATCTTGTCCTAGCAAAAAAATGAGCTCTCTCTGACTGGTTTAAAAGGATTCTGGCAAGCAGGGTTTGATTTTGCTGGCAACTAATGCTAACTATTCAGGTATTAAAGATCCACAATGTGGTCCATCCCTGTCCTCCTGTTTCCTTCTTTTTGCCACTTGAGATGCAATGACTGTTAGAACTGGAAGAAACTTTATAGCTTGTCTAATCCAATGCTTTCAATTTACAGATGAAGGAACCAAGACTCAGAGGTAAAGTGATTTGCCAGAGGTCCTGTTATGGTCCAAGTAATGCTCGGCTGCTCCCCTTGATACCAATAAATCAAAGGGGTAGGGAACTGGTAGAAAGAAGTTTATTTCTGAGTTCGAATCCAGGGAGCAGAGCCAGACTCGAGGTCTTTCTAAAATGGTTCTGGTCACTCTCTAGGCTTTTAGAGTTCACTTTTATAGTCCAGAGTTGTTGGTGCCTATACATTAGCCATGTGACCAGCAGAGCATTGTATAGAACTTGAGTTTCAGCCACATTTATCGATAGTGACATTTTTCTGTCCAGACTTCCTGGTGCCAGGTACCAGAGGTATCTCATAGCTTTTATCAGTAGGGCCCGGCAGAAGCGGCAATCAAGCTTGCCATAGAGTAATGGGCCTAAGACATCATGTATTACGCAAAAGTTATACAAATCACAAAGCTTACGATTACATTGATACAAAAGTTACATCATTCACAAGGCTTACAATTACATTGATACTATATTATTCAAACTTATAACCACTCAGAAAACGGGAGTAAAAGGAGATTTGCATCTTTCAGTTGATGGGGCATAGACTACAGAAGTCAACGGTCCCCTGAAGCTACTCATAGGGAATGCATAGGAGATAAGAGGAAGCACACCTTTTATTAGCTCTCAGTAATATTGTTCAGGAATGTACAGGACTGCTTGCGCCCTGGCCATGCCCTTCTCTTGGGGCTGTGACAATATGGACAGACATTAGAGGGTCTGTGTATCAGTCCCTAATAAATTTCAGGGTTGAAATTTGGACCCATATGCACTGGCAGTTCCTCCTCCTCTTCCTCCTCTTCCTCTTCCTCATCCTCTTCCTCTTCCTCCTTCTTTTATTCCCAAATGAGAAATAATGCATTGACTTCTTAAATAATGTCCTCTTTATGCCATTATGACCCTGACACAAGGTGTATAGGAGAGTTTAAGAATATGGAAACTATCATCAGACAGAGTTTCTGATTTGAATCAATGGGAAAACATATACTTGGCCAGAAGGTAAATTAATTCATCGACAGTACTTCCTGAACACCTCATAAAAGAACACTGAAACAAATGTGAATTTCAATTATCCATGAAGACTAGAGGATGGTGGTTTAACTCAAATTTATTCCTTGACATTCGTGACACTGAGTAAGCAGGAACCATCTCCAAAGTGAAAGTATTCCATGAAATAGCACGATCACTGATAAAATTAAATTAGCTGAACATTTTTATATAGCGATTTTTAAGTTCAAGGATTTCTGAGCCATTTAAAAAGTGAAAAAAGTCCAGCATAATTTGCCTTACTGTATCTCTTAATACAGCTGTGGTGTCAGAGGAATCATTGACACCCATTGTCGCTCATGTTTTTTAAAAAATTGGTGGAATATTTGAATTTTAAACGATGTTAGCAATAAACATTCTCATTAGAATTCTAAAGAAATACACATCTACCAATGGGTATCTTCTCTGTCACTTGGCATCTGTGCAAAATCACATGTAATTTTATGTAAACACTCTTAGAGAAGCCTCTGATTCTCAACATGCCACACTTGAACCTGGCCATTCACTGTCACTGGTGGATTAATCCAATGATCACAAGCGTGGGCAGGAGACAATGAGACACACTAGAAGGAATACATGGGATTTGGGGCAGAGTGGATTTTTATCCATTGTTAACTCGCTCTTTGACCCCAACAAGACTCTGTATGTTCTACTGGCACTGATCCTTTTTTGTTCTTATAATTCTATAGAACATTTGGAGTATAATTTATAACAAAGAGCGATGTACATAATGGCTCACACACGTTCCATAATGTTTAAATCATGGCAGTAAAACTTGACAGATGGAAAGGTCAGAAGTTTGGCTTGACTATTACAGCAGTTATCTCTGTGCTTTTGCCCCAGAATAAAGCTCCCTTAATTAATATTCCTTTGGGTTTCAACAGATTTAACATTTTAGAGTGTACCAGAACCTCTGGCAACTCCTCTCTTCCTCATCTTTGTCCTCATACTTTTTAATTATTAGAAAGTTGTAATCTCTTGTTTCAAAGTCACATCACAGTTGTTTTCACTGGGCATTGACTGAAAGTGCCGTGTCCTACGGAGCATCTACACAAAGTATTTGTACTGATTTCTAGTTTCATTTTTCTCACTAATTACTCCTCTGATTTGGGGTAGGTCATTTGAATCCTCTGACCTCTCAGTAGACAAGAGGGTTGGGTTAGATTACCTCCAAATTCTCAGCGAGTTTTCATGTTTTCAGGGCATTCTTACTGATGTGTTGTACATTTCTATTATAATTCTAAAATAGAGGTAAACTATTCAAAGGGGATTCTTGTGTGTGTGAATGTATATGTGTGTGAGGGGAGATGTGGAGACAATACAATCTGTTGCATAAAGATGAAAAAAAATCCATGGTGGGAATCTGAACTCGGCAGGGAATGAGATGAAATTTTCTATATCAATTAACATTTGGAAGATATATTTGGAGAAGCCCCAGGAAGGCTTGAAGTGGCTGATAGCACACAATGCAAACAGCTGTCTTCCTAGTCAAGGCCGGTCTGGATCTACCTTCCCCTTTCCTAGTTTCTAAACCGGTGGGTGGGTGTGAGAGGAAGTAAAAGGATGGTAATAAATTAGGGGAGGAAGAGGCCACAGTGAAGTCTGGTGAGCCTGAAACCATCTTCCTACCCTCTTCCACAGTGCTATGCAACATGGAAAGGCAAAATACCATAACCAAAAGGCTCTGGTCCTCAGAGCTATTTTGGGACTTTGGCAGCTGACCCATAGGAAGGGTGGCCTGGTTTCCACAGATTCCACATAGCAGACAACCTTGTATAATATATTTCACACGGTTCCTGTCTGTGTAAGAGTCACTGCTTTGATGACAGTTTGCGTAGTTTTTTCGGCACAGGCAGGTAAGAAAGAGAGAGCTTTAAAATGCTTTGTACTTTATCACATGGAAGTCTCACCTGATTCCTCTTACAACCCCACCACAAACAATCACCCAAACCAGCTGAATAAATCCATCCTAGCCCCCACACAACCTACCCAAACAACACAAAACAGAACACCCAAGACCTTGTATAAAGAAAAGATTGACCCATGACACCTCTCTTTTCCCTTTTGAACTCAAAATACTTTCACAGTAAGATGTCAGTCCTCTTTCTCCAAGTCCTGAAGACTTACAATGGAATTGCTAGTAATGTATCCATTTTAATAAAATATCATCCAACAAACAACTTAGATGTCTTACACGTGTTTACCCGTCACCAGTTAAAAATGCAGGAGGATGTCTACCTCTGATCCACCTCTGGAAAGAAGAGAACCAGGAACATCTGGTTTAACTTGTGGCAGAAGGATTTTTGACTGAGCATGGAAAAGAGCTTCCCTGTATAAAAGAAAACTGAAGTAGCTCACTGAAGAGTGCCGGACCTTTTTCTTTCCCTGGAGAAGTTTAAGCAAAGAATAACTCATCCACCCACTTCTCTGCCTGGAAACAAGAGTCATTCTGCAGGAAACTATGACTCAGCAAACAGATTGCCATCCCCACAGCCCTCGCCACTGTGGGAGCTATGGCTGACCCACACAGGGCCACATACCCACACACCCATACACAGCTGGAACCTGCTGAGGCCACTGGTGGAGTTTTCTTCTTCTGGGAAAAAACAGGAAATAAGAGAGGGTCAAGGGAGATGGTTTTTTTTTTTTTTCTGGATAAAGACCTCATGTTGTACTGGAGTCTTGCTTAGAGTAGAGAGCATGGGATACATTGAGCAAGATGATTTCTACTTGTATTCATTGATTAGGCCAACAAAATCTTATTATACAACTTTCAAGGCGACAAAAAATATGGCATGGTTCCCCCTCCTTCAAGGATTGTACACATTTTAAAAACTATAACTAATAGTAAAAAGTAGAATAGGATATGAAGTAAGGGATTAGAACTGAAGAAAGTGCTTTATGGATGTGAGGAGAGGAAGGAGTAAAGGCTTAGGGTCGCACCTTGTCAGGGCATGCTTCAGAAGTATGATGAACAATGAGCTCAAAGGTCTCCCAGACCTCCCTTCCTCCTTCCCTCTCTTACTTTTGACTCTGGCTTGAGGAAAACACTTAATTTTTCATCCAGAAAAAAGATGGCTGATGGCGAAATCGTTTGCCCCTTTGGATCCAAAATGTATCGTGTCCTCTCTCTCTGTCTGTCTGTCTCTGTTTCTTTCTCTCTTCTGTCTCTGTCTCTCTCGGTCTGTCTCTCTGTTTCTGTCTCACTTGTCTCTGTCTCCTTCTTTCTATCCTTCTGTCCTCTCTCCTTCCCTCCCTTCAGGAGGTTGAATTACTCCCATCCTGAGAAGAGAGGCACACAAATCATAAAATTGGATATGAACATCCATTATCCAGATTCCCTGCACCACCCCACCTCCATCACTCAGAGGTCTCTTCAACAAGGCCTTCCATTTTATGTCCCACAAACAAAAGGGAACGCACTTCATCAAAACTCATCTCAACAAACACCTTCTAACCAACACACTCCAGTATGCTGTGGCCATTTGGTATATTCAGATTCCTTCTTGTGAAGAGGGTCCTGCCCCCTTAAGCATCTCCATCTCAGTGCAAGTCCTGTGAGTGAACTGTGCAGAGGTTCCTTCCTCCTTCCCTCCCTTGCACCCTCTCTTCCTTCCTTGCTCCCCCCGCCCTCCTTCCCTCCCTTCCTTCTTTCCTTCCTTCCTTTCTTCTGTGCTGGGTGTGCCAAAGCATCTCCATGGTCCCAGACGGGTCACAAGAGCAGGGAATGCTGTGGCCTGTTTTGCTCTGCAATGATTATTTCTCTGTATATACCCTGATGCCTGCTGGGAGTAGAGCCCTAAAAGGTAATTTGTCTCTTCTGTCACCCGTAGGGGAGTTTTGAGGCAGCCCTTGCGATGTGGGTACCTTGAAGCAATGAACAGCACAGTTAGTCAAATTTAGTTTTTGTCTCTGGCTCTGACTCTCTTTCTGCAGAATAATTTTGAAGTGCTGGATTAGTGTATTCATTATACATCTCTTCTTTTTATCAGTGCATTTAAGGAAAGAGAAATGCAGTTTGTGCCTTCCGCATCACAAATATGAACAGACTGCAATTGATTTCATTTATGATCTGGGCTAAGTGGAATGTCCTACTATACTGTTTATCTAATAACTTTGCTGTATTTTGCAAACTCAGTCAACCACAGCTAATTCCTACCTAAGAGAACAGTTTCCCTAAAGCACCCATTGATATGAATAGACTATATACATAATTTGACTTTATTCAGTTGAATATAATACATGCATACATTCACTTGTGCCAATCTAATCTCCATGTGGCTTTTAAAATCTGACCTTGATGTTCACTCTTTATGTGAAATTATAGTAATATTTCTTCTATTTGCTGTTGCAGCTAAGGATTGTGACATTTTTTATTATGAGGCTGGAAGAAGGAGGTATTCGATAATAAAGAACAAAATTGTTCCCTTAAAGTTCATTGTAATAGCTAAATTCAAAAGAATATTCTAAATGATCTAAGCAAGTTTTATTTTCAAGGCTTAAACTAACAACCAGTCAAGTTTTAAAAACATTAAGCTAACATGTAAAAGCAGCTTTAAAAAGTAAGTAGTCATGTAAAATTTCCCTTATATGTTACATATTGTCTTTAACTTTAAATAAAGTTAAGAGGGTATATTTCTTTAATATCTAGTGACAAAATACCATTGTGACTGTTATTAAAATGCTTATTTTTTGTTATAATAAAATGTGATGTGTCAAATGATTACCTTTTTTTTAGTACTTTAGACATTTTGTTTGTGTTCTCTAGAATGTTTAATTTCTTGTATCTCACTAGAACCTTTCACAAAGGGTCACAAAGAATTTTGCAAAAACATCTGCTAGCAAATATATTCATGTCTAATCTTCAAATGAGAAGGCAAGTTAGTTACATTTCCAAAGGTATGTGGAGTGGCAGAGCCAGAAAAAGTGAGATTTTTCATTCAGCCACATGGTTTAAGTTCCTGGATGAGTTGATTTCCAAACAAATTCATTTCCAATGTTATAGTTCATTATTATTTTTCCTGTTCTTGAACTCCTAGCCCCAAGCAATTCTCCCACCTCTGCCTCCCAAAGTTCTGGAATTACAGGTGTGAACTACCATGCCCAGCCCATTTTTCCTGTTAAAATATTTTTTAAAATAATTTCTATTTTGTGTCATCCAGTTAGTTTCATTACATCTTCTCATTCTGTCTCCTAAATATTTATTTCATTATTGATTGATTGGTTGATTTCCATAGAGCCTCACTCTATAAAATGCAGTCCCTCAGGCTGGGTTACAGTAACATGACTGTAGCTTACTGCAGCCTTGAATTCCTGGGCTCAAGTGACTTTCCTGCCTCAGCCTACTAAGTAACTGGGATTACAGGCATGTACTACCATTCTTGGCTAATTATTTTTAGAGATGGGGTCTCGTCCCAGGATGGTCTCAAACTCCTGACCTCTAGTGATCCTCCTGCCTTGACCTCCAAAATGCTGGGATTACAGATGTGAGCCACCATGCTCTGCCCTAAATATTTCCTAATAGAAATAAATGCTCAGCATTATGTGAAGATGAGAAAACTTCCATTTTTCCCCCTTGTGTGTTTAGAGTAGGCTCATTTGCCTCCAATAATCCATTCTCTCCATGTTTTCCAAATCTGCCACTTAGTTGGTGAATCTCAAACAGATTCAACAAGAGAAGAGGCTATTTTACAACCAGAACTTTTGATTTTTGTGTAATTTATGATAAATATTACCAGACTCCAAGCAAGGCTATAGTCATTTGACTATAATGAACAGCAGCAACCTTTAGCTGTGGGCATATATAGGAAGATATGGGTCAATATCATGTTAGAAAATGGTGACTACTGAAAATCTCCCTCATCCCCCACCCCCTTTTATGGTCCAGTTCATCATGTAGACTGGCTGACATTATGAAGGAAGCATTGAGTGAGAAAACTTGGCATTTCTATGTGTCCTACGATTTTCTTAAAATTTGTATGAATTGTCATTCCAACAATTGAATAGGATTGCACATATCACTTCACAATGTAGCAGAGAGAAGCATTTTATGCTAATTATTGGTTTTAATTTTTTTTAAAGTATCCATAATGACCCATGGTTTATATTACCAGTATATAGAATTTCTCTAATAAACAGACTAAAAATTCTTATGCATTAAATTTAAAAATTTCATTTAGAAAATGAGGCTAAATTAGAGTTTAGCATGAGACAACTACTGTTTGAACTAAGAACCAAACAGTAGAAAATTAAAAGACTGATGGTAGATGTTAGGTTAAAATCTATCTATCTATATCTATATCTATATCTATATCTATATCTATATCTATATTATCTATCTATCTATCTATCTACATACATTCCAGCGGTGCCTCCAAATGTTAGCTTAGACCAGCTAGGGTAAGGTTGTGAGATCTGGTGTCACATGAAAGATGTTAAGAATTACATAAGGAGTAGGTTACAAAAAGTTTATTTAGAAGGTCAATTAGAGGAAAAGGGTGGATTCACCTCCTCAAGACTGAAGAGGGGGCCGAGCACTGAAGAAGTGTTTGACACTGAATGTTTGAAGCTGGGTGCTTATAAGGCTTCCTAGAGAAGGCTGGGAACAGGAGCATTCCTGTGAAATGTAACAGTTGGGGGGTGGAGTGTTGTTGTTCATGGGAAGATTGTAGGAGGGCTGGAGTCATTTTAACAGTTCGTTTCTTTTATCTTGGTGTCCCCATGGTTTGTCATGCAAGATAGCTAGAAACTTATCCTCGGAACAAGATGTTAATTATAAAATCTTAATGCCTGTTACTGGGGGAGGTTAGTTTACTCATTGGTGACTTTAAACAGTAGAGTTAATTAAACTTACTTTAGAGCAAGAGAGTTAGTTAGCAGAGCAGATTATACAATAAAATATTGTTGACTGAAGTATACAACTAATGGGTAGTTATAACAAAACAAAAATAAAAGCCAACGCCCTGGTGCCTGTCTGCAATGGCTGAGGTGACCCCATTTCGGCATTTCACTCTTTCAGAGGAAATATTGTAAAGGAATCTACTGGGCTTGGTAACCGAGAGGCCTTGGCAGGGAAGGAGACACAAGGAAGAAAGAAGAATATAACATGAATCTCAGTTTTAAGTCTGCATGACTGTCATTGCCAAAAGAAAAGCCAAGAATTCATACAGTTTTGTGAGGAAAATCTATGAGTGTGGTTTAGATATACTGAATTTGACATAATGGGATGAAAGAAAAACCCTAATGGGTGGAATTGTATGCAGAAGCTGACATCCTGTGTTTACTAGATATGAAGAACCAAGCATGCCATTTCTTGATGAAATTGGCCTCCGAGGAATCAGGGCTTGGGCCTACATCACACCCTCGGGGAAAAACAGACTGCACTGGACAGCAGCAGAGCAGCTGCCCATCACCCATTTCTGATCAGAACACTGAAGCCCTATTATACTCATTATGTTCAGTTCTGCCACCATTCCAGACAGCATGGCACAGTACTCAATGACATTCCTGGCAATTTGAGAATTCCTGATGACTTCCATGGGCCATTAGAAGTCATCCCACTGCCCTCTGTAACCTCTAGTTCCTTCCACCTTCCAGGAAGTCTTTTAAGCTTCCTCTGCTTGGTTTATTTTTAGATTCCCATACTGATATCTACTGATGCCTGAACTTGACCAAACTCAATTTTAAAAGGCCCCGTATTGTAGACATTGAGCTAGTCATAGTGGGGAGCTATGAAGCTGTCTGCTCCAGGCTATCCCCTCTGAATTCAGCATTGAGAAGAAATGCCTGAAATAGGGACTTGGGGGAAGTGGTTATGCCTGCAATCCTTGAGGGGATGACGCATCGCCTTGGTAGTGCTTACAGTGATCTCTAGTTACTCTGACATATGCAAGAATGTCTTCTGATCAGCCAGTGCCTGTGAGAGAACAGAGTGATCAACTGTAATCAAAGAGAGCCAGAAAGCACTTTCCAGCTGGCACAGTCATTCAGCAAAGAAGGCAGAACTGGAAGTCTGTGACTTGTAGATTCTGAGATGGAAAAGGCCTTTTAGAATAGCTCTGGGAACTCTTGAAACCCTGCAATAAAGCTTCTATATTTGTTTTTTCCAATTTAGTCAAATTTCAAAGATTCCAAGCATGTGTTTTCTTTTGTGACTGCTCAATCATCAAGTGAAAATATCTGATCCACTGTCCTCAAGGCTGGGGTGTATTTGCCTTGATTTCCTTTCGTGCCATTTAGACTGAACATTTCCTCTTCTTCAGCTGTTATTGACACATGAAAATTTAAACTTTCCCCCTGCCCTTCATTTAGCAAATTGCATTGTGTATCAGGAATAACAGAGATAAATAAAAGGCACAGAGTCTCGAAGGGCAACTTTAAGGACTATAATCATATCTGTCAATTGAGAAGAGCTTATTTTTCTTCATAACTTGAATTGGGTAGTAAATTTCCAATGGAGTCAGAAGGAGCAGGGAATTTTTAAAATATCAAATCTAATTGGAGCTCCTTCTTTTTCCCTTCCCTTTTCTTCTGTTTTTGAATGATTCACTCCTAAAGTCACTAGGTACATGTCCATATGAAGCAGGAAAAGGGCGCAATAGTAGCCCAAAGTGGAATGTCAAAGCTGAATTAGAGAGAGAGGCAACCTGGTATGGTGGTAGAAATCAAGTAAGGTGAGGAAGGATATCAGGTAGAGAGGTGGATGCCCCAGTATCAGAAGTCAGAGCATAATTGTAGTGAAAAGGGTGTCCCTAATGGCAAAGGGAACTTGGAGTAGAGTGTCAGAGCCCAAGCAGGGAGAAGAAGCTGTCTGCATGGGAGAGGATTTGGCAGCAGTGATGGGAAACTGTGTATATCAAGAGAGATTGGCCACATGTGTATGAAGAACAAGGAGAACTGGGTTGCTCTGCTGTCAGAAAAAGTCTTTATAAACACAGAAAGGATTAAAAAGAAAACCCTGTGGTGTTGGATTGGAATTAGAAATGGATAAACTCACAGTTTTCAATATATAAGATAGCTGTAAAAATAAAAAGAGGCAATTGTATGTATATGTTTATTTTCTAGCTCTGTCCACTGAGAGGACCTGGGGTCATGACACCCCAATAGCAGTGAACACCCCTAGGACCCAGATCTTGACTTCTAGATACCACTTTCCACTAAAGCAAGCTGATTCTAGAGTTAGGGCAGGGAAAGTACAAATTAAGTTTGAAATATCTTATTGTGCCATAAAGCAAGGAAGTGCTTAAACAATGATGGGGGCATTAAAAGAATACAGAAGCTGGGCTTAAGTAGGCTCCCGCTGGCCACATCAGGGACAATTTGAGCATCAAAATAAACAATGATATATGCTTAGGTTATAAAAATTGAATAAAATAGGAAACAATGAGTTTATACTGATATAAATCAATGAATGAATCCATGTTTGAGGTGGAACAGAATATTGTTTCAAAGTACTTCCCCTTGAACACTTATTAGTTACAAAGAGAGTCAAGAGCAACTTTATAGTGGAGAAGTCTGCACCAATACCTCTTTAATCAAATGATCACAGTGACGTTTGTGGGATTAATTGAGATTATGCACCATCTGGCAGGATGAAACAAGAAGGATACTGCATCACTTTCATGATATTCCTGCTAAAGATTCATAACTTGAATCTAGTCATAAGGAAATACCAAATCTAAACTGAAAGAGAGTCTACAAAATACCAGGCCTGCAGTCCTCAAAGTGTGAAGGTCATGAAAATGAATGAAAAACTGAGACGTTTTTACAGACTGTAGGAAACTAAAGAAACATGATGACTAGACACATTGTGTGATTCTGAACTGAGTTCTTTTTACTACAAAGGGAATTACTGGGACGACTGGAGAAAGTTGGATAGAGTCAGAGGACTAGATGATACTTATGTATCAAGGTTAATTTCCTGAATTTGATGACTATAAGTTAGTTACACAGAAGAATGTCTTCGCAGAAATAGGCACTAAACTATTTTGTGAGGATTTAACACTAAGCAGTAACTTTATCTCAAATAGTTCAGGAAAAAAATTCTTTGTACTGGACTTCCTAATTTTTAAAAAATTAATCAGTCTTTCTAACAGAAACTAATTTGTAACTGGGGGAGGGAGGGAGACATTTTTTTCTGTGAAATAGAGATTGAAGAATTAAATAACATATTGGACGAGACACTTTGATTTTTTAATTTTATTCAAATTGATTATAGGATATCCTTTTACTTAGTGGTGATCTGAAAAGTTATGGAACAGCCTAAGTGTACATTCAGAGTCAGGGGGAGGACCCAGCAATAACTAAAGAGTTCATGCTAAGAATTGAGAAAAAGCACCATAAAGCTGTTTTTGCAACCACACTTTATGAATCCTACTTCTTGTTGATTGACCTTTAGAAAACAGAAGCAGGCAAAAACCTCTACACACATTATCCTAAGCAAATTAACACAGAAACAGAAAACCGAATATGGCATGTTCTCACTTACAAGTGGGAGCTAAACACTGGATACACAATGGGAATAAAAATATGAATGAAAAACTGTCTATTTGGCACCGTGCTCACCATTTGAGTGACAGGCTCACTAGAAGCCCAACTACACCATCGTGCCATATACCTATGTAACAAACCTGCACCTGTACCCTTTGAATTTAAAATAAAAACAAACCAACCTCCACCACCACCACAACCAATAACAACAAAAAAGTCCCTGGCACAGAGGAGGTATCCATTAAACATTTGCATAGCTTGATGAATGAAACAATGACTTATTCTCCTTGACTCATTGAAACTCATTGAAAAATTCGTTAGTGGAGAGGAAAATAGATTAGGAGAAAAGAATCCGAGGATGAGCTATGAATATGTGAGAAAACTGGTTTATGATTCAGAGCAGGTTGTGCTGATTTTTAAACCCTTTCCGGAAATTTTATATCCATGAGTCCTCTAGTGGGTGAGTAATCGCAGAGAAATGTAGATCTCAAATATAAAAAACAAAAAGCCCTGGACAGTCTTGATGTTAAGAATGTAATTTTTTTAGGGTCAGGTCTAGGGTGACACAAGCCAGAGTGGTAGAGGGTGCAAACTTTAGGGAGTCCTCCCTCTCAGGGCCAGCCCTATACCTGCAGATCCTGAGAGTGACTGACAGGGCCCTGAATTTTGTGACTGGGTAAAGGGAAGTTTGCCCCAGGTGACCAGAGGCAGATGGAACCCTTAAAAACTAAAAGCTGAGATAGACCACGGAGTATTCAACCAGAGGTACCAAATCTGTTGTCACTTGTGTCAGTGAGTGTCTGGCCAGACATTGTCAGAAAAAGAAGGATGGAAGTTGAATCAGAAGGAAAACAGAAAGGGAAGAACAAGAGGGCATGGGATGCATGGGCTTAGGAACAGGACTGAGACTAGGCACATCCTTCTTATGGGAGATGGTGCCATGTGTGCATTTGCTTAGCCCCGAAGCAATGGAACAGAAATGGAGCAGATAGACTCTTTTTGCCTGAAGTCCTCATCTGTGAGGTATAAATAACATCTTCCTCACATGGCTGTTAGAATTAAATAGGGTGATTTTCTCCAGTGTTTCCATTTTACAAGGTTCCCGTCATCATAGCCGCATTGGAATGGAGAATGTGGGTCATGTGGAGGTGGGAGCCATTTCTGTCCTTTTAAAAATTTCATATAAGATAGGGGCAGGAGGCCCTTGGTCACAGATACAGCTCTCAGCACTCTCTCTCTCTCTCTCTCTCTCTCTCTCTCTCTCTGTATGTGTGTGTGTGTGTGCATGCACTTGCATGCATTTGTGTCTAACCCTTAGCCCAATTAAACTCACCTTCTAATGCTGCTGGTTGAGGTTTGTGAGGCTCTTCCTGCCTTTGGCATGTTCTTATTCCCCTCTCCCTTCTTTCTTTTTTTATTTCTATTTATTTTTATTTTTATTTTTTTTGAGTTGGAGTCTCACTCAGTTGCCCAGACTAGAGTGCAGTGGCCACCCCCGGCCACTGCAGCCTCGACCTGCTGGGCTCCAGTGATCCTTCCGCCTCAGTCTTCCAAGTAGCTGGAACTACAGGCGTGCACTACCATGCCCGGCCAATTTTTTTGATTTATTGTAGAGATGAGGTCTCGCCAAGGTGCCCAGGTGGGTCTCGAACCCATTGGCTCAGGCAATTCACTCACCTTGGCCTCCCAAAGTGCGGGATTACAGGCTGAGCCACCGAGCCCGGTCTCCCTCCTTTCTAAAAGTGTGCTCTGCTACAGACACACACAACATGCTTACTAAATGCTCATAGAATAAATAGAGAAGGGAAATCCAGTGTCTAGAAGAACATCTACTCAAAGGCCTAACAGTTTAAAAGAACCAAATTT
>CAUYQG010017970.1:0-17824 GCA_963574415.1 Tarsius wallacei
AAAATGTGGTACATATACACAATGGAATACTACGCAGTCATAAAAAAGAACAAAATCATGAATTTCACAGCAACCTGGATGGAACTAGAGTCTATAATACTGAGTGACCTCTCACAGAAACAAAAAACTGAGTATCACATGTTCTCACTCATATAGTAGACCTTGATCATCCAACGTATTACCATAAGAAAATGACTGACAATGGTGGGAAACTACGGGGGGAGAGGGGTAGGGTGATGGGATTAATGGTAGTGAATATCTGTCTGGGGATGGGGAGACACCTCTTATCAACAAGGGTGCCTGAACGAAGTATATTTGTATACCTAACCCTTAACTGCACCCCACAATATCATAATAAAAAATATTGAATATAAATTTTTTTTTTCCTCAAATTTCTACATTCAAGCAATCTTTCCACCTCGGCCTCCCATCCTATTAGAAATTTAAAACTTGTGATGTATTTATTTTATATTTGTCAGTTAACTGTCTTTCTTAGTAAACTATCAGCTGCATAATACAAGGGACTGTGTCTGCTTTTTTGATCGTTCTATATCTAGTACTTGACACAGTCTCCACAATGAGAAGCTAGCAGGTTCTGAAGTCACAAAGAACTGGTTTTGAGTACTGCTCAATGGTGCACACATACAGATGTGTATCTTTAAGCAATGTGTAGACTCTCTCTCAGCCATAGTTTCCCTAGTTGTAAGATGGATATGATAATAGTATCCTCTCCAAAGCATTTTTTGGAGAACATAATGTGATTGGGTTACATAAACACTCACTAAGGACTGTCCAATCTTAATTATTAAATATTTCTTTTACTTTTTTTGAGTCAGGGTCTCACTTTCACCTAGGCTGAAGTGCAGTGGCATGATCACAGCTCATTGCAACCTCAACTTCCTGAGTAGCTGGGACTATAGGCACACGCCACCACACCTGGCAAATTTTTTTAATTTTTAGAGACAAGTTCTCACTATGTTGCTCACGCTGGTGTCAAACTCCTGGGCTAAGCAACCTTCCTGCCTCTGCCTTCCAAAGTACTGGAATTACAAGTGTGAACCAATGCACCCAACCTTAATTATTAAATATTCTAAAATAAATGATTGAATAAATGATAAAAGTTCCATGAGTTCCAGTCCCTTCCTGATTCTTGGTTGCTTTTCCAGAACCTATTGCTCAGATCTGAACCCCTTCTTTTCCTCCCACTCAGGGTCATCAGCACCAGTTCCAGACAGACGTTCCTTCATACCACTTGAACCCTGCTGGGGCTGGCCTTATCTCAAGAGATGAACAGGATCTCCACTATGCCTTCCTATGTTTCCACAAGCGTCAGCTTCAGGAACAGGAGATCACCAACACCGAGTATTCGGAAATCAAGACACACAAGTGAGGAACTGCCCAAAGTCATGGGCTTGACTGGAGAGTACACGGCCTCTCTCAGAGTATTTGTTGACTAGGGTGGCCATAACAAAGTGCCCGAGACAGGGTGACATAAGCACAGACATTTATTTTCTTATAGTTTTATTTTTTTATTTCAATTTTTTCTGTTGTTGTTGTAAAGTTGTGGGGTACAAGTCAGGATTAGGTACATAAGTAGTTTGTGTGCTGGTGAAGTTTGGGACCCCAACAGCTCCTCACTTCCCCTGATTTAGGATCAGGTACCCTTAATGATGTTACATGTCTCCCTTCCCTTCTCCTGGCAGTATCCCGCTACTGCTGATCCCTCTTTTATAGTATCGTAATAAATGTTCAAGGCCCACTTACAAAAGAGAACATGTGGTATTCAGTTCTTGAAGTCTGAGAACAAGTGTTATCAGCATTGGTTTCCTCTTCTCCCCCTCTCCCTCCCCCCCACCCCACTTCTCCTTCTTCTTCTTCTTTGAGTTAGAGTCTCACTCCATCGCCCAGGCTGGAGTGCAGTGGCATGCTCACAGCCACCCCAGCATCAACCTGCTGGGCTTCGGCGATCCTTTCACCTCAGCCTTCCAAGTAGCTGGAACTACAGGCACACGCTACTGTGCCCGGCTAATTTTTATTTATTGTAGAGACAAGGTCTGGCCAAGTTGCCCAGGCTGGTCTTGAACCCGTGGGCTCAGGCAATCCACTCGCCTCAGCCTCCCAAAGTGCTGGGATCACAGGCTGAGCCACCAAGCCTGGCCATTGGTTTTTTTCTAGGGCCCCTCTCCTTTGCTTATCAATGCCATCTCCCCTTTGTGTCTTCATTTGGTCTTTCCTCTGAGGGTGTCTGTGTCCCAATCGCCTCTTCTTATGAGGACCCTAGTCATATTGGATATGACCTCATTTTAACAAAATTATTTCTTTAACAACTTTATCTACAAATACAGTCAAATTCAGAGGTACTGGCATTAGTACTTCCAACAGAGTAGATTTGTAAAGGGCACAATTTAGCCCACAACCCTGTGTCCGATTCTTTAAAAATTAATAGCCTTCTTGACAATGTGCTATACGAATCCCGTGGCATATGTGACAGACCACAGGACTTGTATCTAAGAAAACTGAGTTCAAATCCATCTATGCTGTCTATTATTGAGCAAGCTATTTTATCTCCCAGTTCTGTGAAGCAGGGAAATAATTTCTATCTAGTTATATTATTGTGACAGGTCACATAAAACAGCTAACAAAAGTCTTGACACAAAGCTTTTCATAAAGTCTCTGTATTATTCTGAATGCATGCTTTGTATCTTGCTTCTGTTAACTGCTTGACTGAACGTTTCTGCTGAAAATTTATCTTAAGACTAGGAGAGACCAGTCCCAGAGGCCATAGCACCAGGTTTCTGTGTCACTTCCTGCTCAAAACTCTTCATGACTCCCCAGAATAAAGTTTATGTCCATCATCTTTCTGCTCAAAACTTTCTACCTTCACCTTGTCTGTGCAGGTCTCTTCACCCTTATTCCTCAGCAGTCACCCATATCTCATATCCATTTCAGCAGCTTCCTTTTAGATATCCCAGTCTCTACTCTTCCAGTGAAATGGAAGGATACCAATGAAGACCAATGACTAAGGCCGATTCTTAAGAATAAATGCGGTAGTGGGGGGCGGGGGAGGCAGACTACAAGTCAAAGACTACAATTAGACTGACAGCTGTGTTTTTCAGGAGGAGTGTTGGAAACCTGTATGCAGTGGAAAGTTATCTTTGATGTCCTAAGAGAAATAAACGCTGGTTTAGAAAGCCTACTCAATGTGAATGTTTTAAGACTGAATATGAAATAAAAATATTTTAATACAAATGTAAAAATGTGAGAGTTAATAAGGAAAAGATATAATTCAGGTTTTAGGAAAGTGATCCCCAGACGGGAGTTCCAAGATGAAAGAAAGGAAAGAAAGAAAGAAAGAAAGAAAGAAAGAAGGAAGGAAGGAAGAAAACCAAAAAAGTGACAAGCATGAGCAAAACAAAATAAATACTTATTGTAAAAATAATAACAGTGTCTAGAGGGGCCAAACATAAAATATGTTCTGGAAACACCAAACTAGCATACATAGAATTCGAGAGAATATAAATAAAATTTATATTGTGTCAAGTCTTTATATTACTCAGAAGAAAATTGAATACTATGGTAAACTTCAGATTTTGATAATTTATTATTACAATCTCAAGAAAATATACTAAATAAATTGATAACAAATTTATCACCTCCAAACTGCAGAAAGTATTAAAAGTACTGGAGACATTACTCAACCAAGCCAGAGAAGACAAGAAAAGAGAGATTAAGAGAAAAAAAGAATGAATAGAACATATAGAGTATAAACATAACATGCTGTTTAGTCCCAAACACATTTAAAAAATCACATTATGTAAAAATGAATTAAATGCTGCAGATAAAATACCAGTATAGTCAGACTAGGAAAAAAATGCAGCTATGTGTTCTTTGTAAGAGATCTATGTAAAAGATAAAGATAAGTAAGTTTATTGCAAATGGTGAGAAAAGACACACCATGCAGCCAAAAGAAAACAGATGTAGCTGGGTGCTGTGGCTCACACCAGTAATCCCAGTACTTTGGGAAGCAGAGGTGAGAAGATTGCCTGAGACCAGGGGTTCAAGACCAGCCTGGGCAACTTGGCAAGACCTCATCTCTACAACAAATTTTTAAAAAATTAGTTGGGCATGGTGGCACGCCCTTGTGGTTCCAGCTTCTTGGGAGACTGAGGCAGAAGGATCACCTGAGCCCAGCAGGTGGAGGCTATGGTGGCCGTGAGCATGCCACTGCACTCCAACCTGGGTGACAGAGGGAGACTGACTCAAAAAAAGAGAAAGAGAGAGAAAAGAAAAGAAAAGAAAAGAAAAAAGAAAACGGATGTAGTATTGTATCGTCAGTCAAGGTTCTACCAGAGAAGACAAACCAGTAGGATGTATATATTGAAAGATTCAGTGCCAGGAAGTGACTTACACTTTTGTGGGGGCTGGCTAGGCAAGCCCAATATCTATAGGGAAGGTCATCAGGAAGTGTATGCAAGGACTCTGGCACAGTTGAAGATGCAATTCACAGACGAAATTCCTTCCTCCTCAGAGAAGCCTCAGTTCTTCTCTGAAGTTCTTTCCTCTGAATGAATCAGGCCTACCCAGATTATCTAGAATAATTTTCCTCAATTAAAAAATGAACTAATTATTGTTCTTAATCATATCTACAAAGTTCCTTCCCAGCAACACCTAGATTAGTGTTTCATTAAATGTCCTGGGGATTATAGCCTAGCCACGTGGACACATAAAACTGGTCATTAGAAGTGTATTAATATCAGAAAATATACCTTTTACAAAAACATTAATGCTTATAAAAGAGACAACTTTATAAAGATTAAAGTTTAATCTACTGGGAAGATACAGTGTTTGAAATTTATATTCATAAGGTGAAATGGGTTCAGAATAGATAAGGCAAAAACAGGCAAAGTGAAACCAAACTAGCCTAATCTACATTAATGGAGGGCAATTTTTTGCACTCATTTTACAATAACTGATGGCACATACTGACAAGACAAACACTAAGGATATACAGTATATGCAAATGCCACGACTAGAAAACTTGTCCTAGGTTGAAAACTGCTCCCAGAAACTGCAGAACATACATTCTATTGGAGCACACAGGGAGCATTTGCAATGTTTTACCATATACTGATGCATAAAATAAATTTCAACATAGGTCAAAGGATTGAAACCATCCAGAATGTGTTCCTTGACTTCAGCTTTATTAAGCTTAAAATCGGTAACAAAGTGTCACTACATCTTTATCTGCCTCTCTCTCTATTCATCTGCATATATTAGTGGAAACTTAAAAATGTCTTGAAAACAACTAGGGATTAAGTAGTCATAATTTGAATTAGAAATCATTTAAAACTGAACAAAACTGAAAATGTTAACTATGAAATTTTTAGGGTAAAACTAAAATAGTTACATATTAGAGGAAATATATATGTAATCTTAGATATAAATTTTACGCATAAAAAAACTAAAATTGTATTTCAAGAGCTTAAGAAAAGAATAATAAAGTAAACCAAAAGGAATTTGAAAGAAGATTTAAAAAATCAAATGATAAAAGCACATATCCTAGGCAAAATATTCAGTAGAATGGAACAACATCACGAGCTGCTGGTTCTTTGATATGAATAATAAAATGGATAAAAGTTCATTGAGATAGATCCAGAAATAAAGTGAGAAGGCAAAGATAAATAGTATCCAGAAACATAAGGAAGACATCACTCAATGCTGTGAACATTAGAAAGAAAACAAATTTCATGAAAAGCTTTAAGTATTTGTATAAAATGGACAAAGTCCCAAGGAAAATATGATATACAGTGCTGTAGGCATGATTCAGTTTGTAATTCTGACCATCTCAGACCCGATGAAGAGAAAAACCAAATGTATTGATGACATTCTGCCACTAGGGGGAGCACCTACAACCCTGTCTTTCAGGATACAGTGATTGAATTTGTATTCAATTAACAACAACTTTTAGGACGGGTTTGGTGGCTCAGTTTGTAATCCCAGCACTTTGGGAGGCCGAGGCGAGAGGCTTGCCTGAGCTCAGGGGTTTGAGACCAGGCTGGGCAACTTGGTGAGACTTCTTCTCTACAATAAATCAAAAAATTAGCCGGGTGTAGTGGCGTGTGCCTATTGTTCCAGCCTGTAATCCCAGCACTTTGGGAGGGCAAGGCGAGTGGAGTGGATTGCCTGAGCCTGTGGGTTCGAGACCAGCCCAGCCAAATTGGCAAGACCTCGTCTCTACAATAAGTACAAAATTAGCTGGGCGTGGTCTCTACAATAAATACAAAATTAGCCGGGCATGGTAGCGCGGGTGTGTAGTTCAGGCTACTTGGAAGACTGAGGCGAAAGGATCGCGAGAGCCCAGCATGTCGACGCGGGGGTGGCCGTGAGGGGGCCTATGCACCCCAGCCTGGGCGACAGAGTGAGACTCCAACTCTAAGGAAAAAAAGAAAAACCAAAAAAAACAGCCCACTTTTTTTGTGCCAGCATATTGGGTGGAACCATTAGAAAACCAAGATGGAATGTTTTGCTCCTTAAGCAATGGTCATAAAAAACTATCCACAAAATCACTTCATCACAATATACCACAGATGATTGATTAATCATGATGCCACTGTGTGTGGAATTCTATGAAACACTTAAGGAAAAAAATAACACTTCCCCCCAAAATAATATTTTCCCAAGTTTTCTCAGGAAAAGAGAGGAGAGGATCCACATTTCATGAGTCAAAATATAAATCTGATACAAAAGCCTGACCTGGATATTACAAGCAAAGAAAATTGGAGAACAATATTCTTTGTGAACATAGTACAATCCTCACTTAAATATAAGCAAATTGAATTCAGCATGTATAGTAGATTTAGACATATTCCATGATGACCAAATGGGGTTTTACATACAAAAATTAATGTAATTTACCACATTTGTAGAATAAAAAGAGAAAAACCATATATCCTTTTCAATTGCTGCAGAAAGAACATTTGGCAATTTTTTAAAGTTTTAAAACAAAGATTATTAGAGAAAGAAGAGAGGAAAGAAAGGACAGGCAAAAGTTTCATACCAGAAAGCCCTGGCACAGGCAGGTGTCTTTCTCTTGAAAAGGAAAGACTACCCATTTGGCAAAATTTAATACACATTCATAGCTTAAGAAAACCTTCTTAGCAAATAAGGACTAGAAACAAACAACTTGAATCTGATCAGGAGCATCTACCGAACACCTGATAAATTAGCATCATATTTCATAATGAGATATTGATCACTTTTCCCATAAGACTGGGAGCAAGGTAGGACTATCTGCTCTTATCATTGCTACTCAACGTGGTAGTCTAGGTTCTAGATAATGAAATTAATTAAGAAAAGAAAGAAATTAAAAGTGTACAATTTGGAACAATCACTCTGTACAAGATTATGCATGTGAAAAAAATATGAAAGATCTGAAAAATAAGAGGTTTTATATAAATCAAAAGACAAAGAATAGAGTTAGCCCCAAAACCACAGATGATAAAAGATTCAGATCCAGAAGATATAAAGCTCTCCTTACAATCAAGAAGAAAAAGCAGATACAATATGGAAAAGGGCAAAAGATGTGTATAAGTACTTTGTACCAAATATACAATATGAAAAGTTGATCAAACTTATTAGTCAAGGATATGTGCAAATTAAAACCATGAGAAACTATGGCTGTGCTCTAGGATGGCTAAATTATAAAAACTGTCAGTAACAAGCACTATTGAGAATACAGAACATCTGGACTCCTAGGAAGTGTTCTTCAAAGACACTGTCTTTGACTTCACCAAGGGAACCATACCTCCTGACCTTCATCCATTGTCTAATGTGCTCTTCTTGAATCTAGAATGGCTTACTCATAGTACGATGAATAGAATAGACTGGCTAATAGACTGCAAAGGGAGTGATGCTACATGGCACCTAAGACTAGGTTGGAAGAAGCTGTGCAGTTTCTGCCTTTTCTGCCTGGTTCTCTTGGAATGTTCTTTCAGTGCTAACTCTGAGAGCCCAGCCATTCAGATGAGAAGAGTTCAGGCTGCACAGAGGCCATGGGTAGGCTCTCTAATAGTCATTGCCTGCTGAACTCCCAGTTGATATCAGCATTAGCTACCAGCCACATGAATCAAACACCTTGAATGTGTAACTTAGTACAGCTATTTCCAGCTGTCCTCTTGAGATCTCAAGTACAATCACCCACCTAAGACCTGTCAACTCACAGACCAGTGAGAGATGATAACAGAGTTCTGTTTTAAACTACTCAGTTTGAGAGTAGTTTGTTAGGTAGCAAATACATGACTAGAATAATTCTACTTTGGTGGTAGGATTATAATTTTTATTTGTATAAATTTATGAAGTACAAGTGAAATTTTGTTCCATGCATAGATTGTGTAGTGGTCAGGTCAGGGCCTTAGGGCATTCATCACCTGAATAATGGACATTGTGCCCATAAAATACTTTTTCTTCATCCACCCCCTTCCTACCCTCTCATTCTTCTGAGTCTGTAGTGTCTATTATTCTCTAAGTCCATGTGTACACATTTTTAGTACCCACTGGTGAGTGAGAACAAGTGAAATTTGACTTTCTTTGTCTGTCTTGTTTTAGCTAAGATTATGCGCTCCAGTTCCATCCATCTTGCTGCAAAAAATTTGTGGTAAATTATTTGACAATTTTTACTAAGTAAATTGATTTCTTTAATTTTTTAATGTTTTAATTTTTATTCTATTTTAAAGATGTTGGGAACAATTCAGGACTAAGAAACTCCATTTCTAAGTACTTTGTAACAGAATTGCATATGTAAGAGCATCAGAAATCAGAAACAAGAAACACGAATATTTATAGCAATATAAATTGTCTTATGAAGAGTCATAAGAGCCAAAACTGGAAATAATTTGAATGTCCACCAACAGTAGAAGGTCTATCTAATCTAATCTATATCTATATTGATACTGATAGATATAACATATGAATATAAGAAATATCTCACAGCAGCAAGAATTAGCAAATGACTAATATATGAAGCAACATACAAGAATCTGGCCCCCAAATATTGTCCCCCAGAAGGCAGACACAAGAATACAGACTGTAATGTTTTAATTATATGAAGTTCAAAAATGGGTAAAACTAATAAGTAACAATTGAATTCATGATATTTAAAGTTTGAGGAAATAGTGAGGGAGAAGCACTGAAGTAAGATTTCTTTGGTACTGGTGATGGTTTTTTTTTTAATTTTTTTTATTTGTTTCATTTTACCCAGCTGTATTAAGGTATAGAGAAACAAAGATAGCTTATATGTACATGTTTCTTTTGGGGGGGTAATTATAAGTAGGGTTTTCTCTGTTATTAATTTTTATTTTAAAGATGTGGAGTACAATTCAGGGTTAGGTATACAAATGGTCCTTGTACAGGTAAAGTTTGGGTCTCACTTTGGTCCCCTCATCACCTGGTTTGAAATCAGTTACTCTTATTGATGATGTGTGCCCCTCTGTTCCCTCCCCTGGCAATTTCCCACTATTGCCAATCCCCTCTTATGGTATTATGATAATTGTTCAGGGTCTGCTTATGAGTGAGAACATGTGGTACTCAGTTCTTTGTTTCTGTGATAGATCACTGAGTATTACAGACTCTAAATCCATCCAAGTTGCTGAGTTCATAATTTTGTCCTTCTTTATGGCTGCTTAATAGTCCATCATGTTTATGTACCACGTTTTTTTAAATCCAGTCTACTTTCAGTGGGCCATGTGTTTGGTTCCATGTCTTTGCTATTGTGAATAGTGCTGCAATAAACATGCAGGCACAGGTATCTGTTTTGTAGGACAGTTCTTTTTCATTTTTAATTGTGGTAAAAACATATAATATTTACCATTTTATGTATATAGTTTAGTAGTGTTAAATATAGTAACATTGTTGAGCAACAGGTCTGTAGAACCTTCTGTCTTACAAAACAGACATTCTATGCTCATTAAATTACAGTTCCTCATTTCCCCTGTGCCATTTCCCATAATTTTACTTTCTGTTTCTAAGAATTTGAGTACTTCAGTAATCTCATATAAGTGGAACCAGAGAGCATTTGTCTTTTCGTTGCTGGTTTACTTCACTTAGCAAAATGTCTTGGAAGTTTATCCATATTGTAGCATATGTCAGAATTTCCTTCCTTTTTAAGGCTGAATAATATTCCACTGTATACATCACATTTTGTTTATCCATATGTCTGCTGATGGACACTTAACGTGCATTCACATTTTGGCTATTGTGAATAATGCTGCTATGAGCATGGGGGTGCAAATAACTCTTCAAGTTCTGCTTTTGTTTTTTTAGATTCATACCCAGATGTGCTGTTGCTGGATCTTATGGTAATTCTAAATGCCAGGTTGCAGGATGCAGAAGCCATATTTATTTTGAATGGAGAGAAGTTATTACATGAAATACAGTGACACAAATAATACACTTTCTTCAATGTGCTGGAGGGCAAAAACTTTTGGGACAACACCTTCTTCTCAGTCAAGGTGAGAAGAGGCAGAATGAGACTGTAGGATGAAAGGAGAAGCCTCTCAAGTGATGAAGATGTGACTCCATTGATATTGATAGATATAACATATGAATATAAAAAATATTTCACAGCAGTAACAATTAGCAAATGACTAATACACGTAGCAACATACAAGAATCTTGCCTCCCAAATAATTTTTTGAGGAACCATCATACTGTTTGTCCTGGCTGCACTATTTTACATTCCCACCCAGAGTGCACAAGTGTTCCAGTTTCTCCATAGCCTCATCAACTTTGACTATGTTCTGTTTTTTTTTCTATCTTGATAGTAACCATTCTTATACACATGAGGTGATATCTCAGGTCATTCTGGTTTGTATTTCCTGGATGATAAGTGATGCTGGGCGTCTTTTAATCTGTTTGTAGGCCACTTGTATATTTTCGGAGAAAAGTCTATTCAAGTTTTTTTTTTTTTTCTGAATCGGAGTTTCACTCTGTCGCCCAGGCTGGGGTGCAGTGACACACTCACAGCCACACCAGCGTCAACCTGCTGGGCTTTGGGGATCCTTCTGCCTCAGCCTTCCAAGTAGCTGGCACTACAGGTGTGCGCTACCACACCCTGCTAATTTTCTTTTTATTTAGCGTAGAAACGAGGTCTCGCTAAGTTGCCCAGGCTGTTCTCAAATCCGCAGGCTCAGGCAACCCATTCACCTCAGCCTCCCAAAGTGCTGGGATTACAGGCTGAGCCACCAAGTCCAGCCAAGTTTTTTACCAATTTTAAAATCTGTTTGCTGAGTCTATCTTATTTCCTTATTTTGGTGATGGTTACGTGGATGTGTTCATTGTAAAAATTTTAACAAAACTTTGTACTTATGATTTATGCACATTTCTTTTGGACATTTTATTTCCAAAAATTTTATTTTAAAATTATATTTAGACTCCATTACAAGCATATGCTATAAAATTTTAACTTAAATGAAATACAAAACTGTTAGAAAATGTAATTTATCAAGCCCGACTCTTTATTAAATAGAAAAGTTATCATTTTTACTGTTTTCTACAGAGAAAATATTTTCCAATATATATCAAAACAACTCTGGACTTTAAAATTACAGCCCATTTTTAAGTTGGAGCTATCTGTGCAGCGATTTCTCTACACTTGTACATATGATGTTTTTACTGTAAAATGAGTTAATGTATAAAATACTGCCTCATGCCATAATAAAGATAGTAATGCTTTGGGGAAAAAAATAGCCCTATAGTGTTAAAGAAAATGATCCAGAAATCAAAATCATTTCCCAGTATGAAGACATAAGAAAATTCTATCAAACATTCAAGGCAGTAATCATTTCAACATTACATAAACTCTTCCAAATGTAGAAAGACATGTGATATCAGAAAAACAGACATCCTGCAGTGACTTTTTGCAAGTCCTTTTTCCTTTCTGGGTCTCACTGGGTCATACTGCAGATTAGGAAAATGAGATTGGCCAGTCTTCAAGAACCCACCACTCTCCACCCACCTCACCAAAGTTCCCCTTCTGTGAACTATTTCCTTTCTGTAGAGTCTCACGGGGTTCCTGTTGCGGCTTTCCCCTTGTTTTTCTCACCCATTATTCTCAGCCCAAGGGACCCTGGGAAGAAAACATTCCCAGTGCAGAGCTCAGCATGTAAAACTCTCAAGAGGTGCTCTGCCTGCCACTGTTCCTGTGTTATAGGGGAGGGGAGTGCACCAAGGACCAGGCGGTCAGGGGTGGGGCTGGCAGTGGAGCCTGACTCTGTATCTCCCCAGGAGCTTTTGCTCAGGATCCAGAATAAGAACTAGAAGTGAGGTTTGGTGACGACGGTGCAGGTGAGCACCTGTCCATCCAGGTGACCCTCCTCATCTTTCACCTTTGCTTTCCTGCACTGAGTGCCCAGTTCACAACTACTAGTTCTCAGGAAACACTCATGAATTGGAGACTCTTGTAACCCCACACATTCAGAACAAAAAGACAGACACCTCAAGCTCCATTATACCTTCTCAGGGAACTCTGGCTGTGTTAACTTGTTTCTGAATGGCAGAGATGCTAGGCTGCAGGGTGCAGGAGCCATGTTTATTTTGAGTGGAGAGAGGTTATTACATGAAATACAGTGACACAAATAATACGCTTTTTTCAATATACTGGAGGGTAAAAGCCTTAGGGACAACACCTGCTTCTCAGTCAAAGTGAGAAGAGGCAGGATGAGGCTGTGGAATGAAAGCTGAAGCATCCCAAGAGATGAAAAAGATGGGGCTCCATCGATATTGATAGATACAACATGAATATAAAAATATTTCACAGCAGTAACAATTAACAATGACTAGTATGTGACTAATATATGTAGCAACATACAAGAATCTTGCCTCCCAAATATTGTCCCCCAGAAGGCAGACACAAGAATACAGACAGAAATATATGTCTATTACATATGCAGATGTCTACTATATATACTGAGATTGCATCTCTCTTCTCTAGACTTGGCCCAGTCACCTAAGATCCCTATACTAGAGAAAGATTCTGAAATCTGACTGTATTGAAAATGTGACTTGTGTCATCTGCAATGGGTCCAAGAGTGGGGATGCTACCAAATTTCTCCTGTCCTCAGGCTGCCCTCATCTTTCTGGGCACCGGGATCCCCCAAGCATCCCATGGCTCCAAAATCATAGTGCCAAGCTCCCTGGTTCTTGTGATGAACAGAGAGATGTTTATGTAGGTAGATACATGGATTGATAACTAGATTCACCACTCTTTCATTAATTAATAGCAAAATCATAGTGTATACAATCTTTTGCAACACAGGCATTTTCCTTAAGGTAGATTTGACAAACCCTTCTTTTTATTGACATATAAAACCCACTGTTTGCAAAGCCAGGCCAAATGCCCATGGGCAACACCAAGATGAATTTGACAAGTCCTCACTCCCAAGGAGTATATCACACTGTGGTGTAATGGATAGAAATACACAGATGAGACAAACACAGTGTAAAAATCTGCTATAGCTCCTTACCCTGTCTATTTGTCTCCACACTCATCCCTTCAATAGCTGATACAGGCCAGGTGTGATGGATCATGCCTGTAATCCCAGTTTTTTGGGAGGCCAAAGTGGGAGGGTTGCTGGAGCCCAGGAGTTCAAGACCACCCTGGGCAACATAGTGAGACCTCATTTCTACAAAACAAAAAACAAAAAAAATTAGCCAGGCATGGTTTGTGTGAGTCACCTGATCAACTGAGCCCAAGGGGTTGAGGCTGTGGTTAGCCATGGTCACCCCACTGAACTAAAGCTGGCATACAGAGCCAGACCCTGTCTCATAAAAAAATAAATAAGCAAATATATACATACATACACAAATTCACAAATAAATACATACGTAATAAATATAACCCAGTACAGAAAACACCAGACTGATTACTGAAATAAAGATCTGATAGTGTCACTAATGTGTCTACATTCTTTTCGCAAGAACTTCCAAATTGCACAAAGGCCTCAAAGCATTGCACAATTTGTCCCCAAGGTGGTGTGGGAAGTCTGTTTCCAGTACAAATCACAAACACACCACACACACACACATGCATGTGCACACACACACACACACACACACACACACCATTGGGGCACTGGCCAATCCAAATACTAGTTCTAGTTAGAGTCACCATCCTGTACCTGTTTTCTTGGAAGATTGAGTCCCTGGTTTTCAGCTCAATGAGACCCAGGTTAACATCTCTCAGGGATGCTCAGCTTTCCTGGACATTTTCTGGCCTTGGGGGTTGACACATTAATCTTCACTTTCTACTACCTATGCCCTCTGGTGTCACTGTTTACATGTCCCTGGGGCCAGAGGTGCAGCCAGTGGCTGAACTGTCATTTACTGCCCAGCAGTGGGGGCAGGAATTATAACTCGCAGTCAGATAGACGGGTGAATACATGGCCAGGGGACATTTCCAGTGCCCTGGGAAAGCACCTCACAAATGTAGGAAGAGCAGAACCCTGAGGTCAATATGGGTCGGGGGTGGGGGGAGAAGGTTAACCCAAAGGGAGTGGATAGCAGAGAGAAACAGCTGGGCTTGGACAGAAAGGCATGTGTTTAGGGTCACAAAGGTGTTGGTTCAAGATTCAAGGGTACCATCTATGGGATTTTTGTCACTAGGGTCTGCTTGTTCATCTGCAAAATGTGAGTAGGGGTGGCTCCCCAGCCCCCAACACTGCTGTGATCCAATCAGGGATAAGTGGACCCCATAGCAAGTGATCCTTTCAGGGGTTCTTTGTGGGAACAGTCATCCTGTGTAGTTCAGATGAACTGAGCTTCATCCCATAGAGCTGTCAAAGAAGCAGATGCCTTTGGATGCTCCAGCTTCCCCTTGCCAAACTTCAGCTCCTAACTCACACTCCAAAGAACCAGGAGGAGGAGGAGGAAGTGGGGGGTTGCCTTGCAGAAGGGTAGACACATTCCACCGTGAGGGATATTGTGTTGCAGGGTGAGGGAAGTACTGGCTGCCGAAACAGAAGAAGGAAAACCTGAATGTAACTCCAAGATTCCTTCCCTTAAGGATCCTCTTTAAGTCTCATGGGGCTCCTTTTCAGGGACGAATGAGAGAGAAGGATCTTGTTCACATTTTGCAGGGGGATATTGCTTGCCACCATTGATGGAGCTCATAGACCCTGTTGGTTAGCGATGAATGGGGCCAAGGCCCTGTGGTGGAAGTGGCTGGGGTCCTCAAGGATTACGTAGGGTCAAGTCCAGCTCAGCAAGAAGCTGATTGACCATAGACTTGAGAGCCAGGGCCAGAAAAGGTGCATCGTTGACACATGTAGTTTAGAGTTATCTGCAACTGTGATTGTGTGTGTCCCGGGAGTTCAGGACACAGCCAACAATCTCTGGGCTGTCTACCTATGAGGCTTCATATACATATCAAGAAACTTGACATTCTCAAACCACTTCTCACCCCTTATCTCAAAGTGGCATTTCTTTTACTGATTTCAAAATTTTTTAGACAGAGTCAAAATCTTGCTACTAATTGTCAACCAGAAAATCTTTGACTCTAACTCCCAAGTCCTGTCTTGGAGATGTCCCACCTCCCTAGACCAATGTAAAATCACATGTATTGATTTCTGGTTTTTTTGGTAACTTCTGTCTTCCTAAGATGTATATAACAAAACTGCAAGCCAACCTTTTTGAGCACCTGTTCTCAGAACCTCTTGGATAGTGTCATGGGCTAAGTCACTCACATTTGGCTCAGAATATACCTTCTGAAATACTTTACAGATCGGCATCTTTAATCAACAAATTCCTTATTTCTTCTTGCCAGAGAGAAGAGGACTCATCCCTGTGAGTTTGGAGGAATTAACAACAAGCTAAATGAATAAAATATTGCATTCCACTATTTATTTTAAAAAACCGTGTTTTTCTTAAAAAAAAGGATTTAGAAAGATAAAATTAAAGATGGAAAATACTACATCTATACAAGCAGTAAATGAAAGAAAGTTGGTATCACTATCTTGGTATCAGATGAATATGCCTTTTTTTTAAACTCTAGTATAAAGATGTGGGGTAAAAGTCAGGATTAGATACATAAGTAATCTGACTCTGTTTGCTACCAGGTGCTGAACAGCTGCTGACACTGCAGCTCTTGGTTTCAGCCCCAGGAAATTCCCGGCTCCATCCTCCGCCCCAAGCAGCCCGCAGCACACCAAACTGCAGCGCCCAGCTATATCGCTGGTTCCCAGTGCCTGACGCTGGACACACACCATCATCACCCATCACAGCAGATCAGCTAGGACCCCGGATAAGTGGAGACAGAGGATCGGCAAAAGAGGAGCCGCCCACCACAGCCATTTTCCAGGCAGAGGTTCACATTGCCCTACCATCTCCATGCAGCCTCCACCTTGTTTTCTAAGGTAACCTGGCCAAAACAGGAGACAGAAGCCCCTCCCCTACGCTGAATCAGACACAGACAACTCAGTCCTGTGTGGCAGACCTGTCAGGCAGCAAGCCAAGGGAACTGACCCAAGCTATGAGCAACTCTGCCTGCGAAGAGAGCAAAGGGGAGGGGCTTGAGATCAGAGCTGAAGAGATTTTAGACACTCAGGAAAGATCCCAGAGCTAATCTGGTTTCTTTTTTTGATTTTATTGTTTTGACTGTTTGTTTTGTTCACTTTTGTTTGCTTTTTGATTTAGACTACCTGTTTGTGTTGGGGAAGAACACATCAAAAGGCATTTTTTTATTGGACTGTCTTTGTGTGATTACTGGTATGCTTTAGGGAATTTTGTTTGTTTGCTTGTTTGTTTTTTTACTCTTTTCTGGCCTTGTGTCTCTTTTCATTCGTTAGTTGGTATGTATGTCTGTTTTCCCTCTTATTCTTCTCTCTCTCCAACTTCCTCTTGATCCCCCCTTATTCCATTATTTTCCTTTTTCTTACCTCCTTTTGTTCCAGGGAGCAAACCTAAACCCCACTGCATGGACAGATTGTAAGGCAGTGGGAAGTGGGTTCCTGTGTGCCCATACACCTGTTGGTGGATACTGGGATCTGCAGATAGATTCTGAATCACAGCTTCCCCCTCAATTAAACCTCAAAACTGCAAAAAGTACAGTCCCCAACTCAAAGTCCAGCCTCAAAAGTGAACAAAGCCAGAGGACCCTCATAAGGAAGAACAGGAGATTGAACAAAAAGAAGTAAAAGCAACCCCACTTTCCCTGAAAAAAAAAATTAAAGAAGGGGAGGGAAAGGGGAAGATAAAAATCTACACAAATGAAAAAAAAAACAAAAGGAAGATATGGATTTCTCACAGACCCCTGGGAGGTCAGACACTCAGAAAACAGACTTCGGAATGGAAACAATGAAGAGCCCCCAGAATGACTGCTCTCAAACTACAAACCCAGATATCAAGACATTAATAGAGATAAAGAGTTGAGGAGAGACAAGAAGAAAATAGGAAGGAGTTGATAACTGAGATAATAGTAGTAAAGAATACTGTGAATGAAATAAATAACAAACTGATAAGCATGGAAAGCAGAATTAGCCAAGCAGAAGAAAGAATCTCAGAGCTTGAGGACCAAAATATAGAACTAACCCAAAGTGTCAAAAACATAGAAAAGAAGCTTAAAAAGAACAAAACCTTCAAGAGATGAGCAATTACTTCAAGAGACCAAACCTAAGAGTAATTGGACTTCCTGAGGCAGAAAGAGAGACAGAGACCACCCTGGAACAAACATTCCAAGAAATTATTCAAAAAAACTTCCCTTATCTCATCAGTGATGTGAAAATTCAAACATAGGTACGTAAATAATCTATGTACAGGTGAAGTTTGGGCCTCCAAC
>CAUYQG010017973.1:0-15946 GCA_963574415.1 Tarsius wallacei
CAAAAAATTAGCCGGGCGTGGTAGCGCACACCTGTAGTTCCCGCTACTTGGAAGGCTGAGGCGGAAGGATCGCCGGAGCCCAGCAGGTCGAGGCTGCAGTGGCCGGAAGCGGCCACTGCACTCCAGTCTGGGCGACAGGGTGAGACTCCGACTGAAAAAAAAAAAAAAAAGCCAAACATGCGTGTGCTTGTAATTTTTAAAGAATGATTTGAGTTCCTCTGGGTATATTCCTAGAAGGAGGATTGCTGGGTCATATGGAATGTTGATTTTTATTTATTTATTATTATAAAGATGTGGGGTACAATTCAGGGTTAGGTATACAAATGTTGATTATGCAGGCCCCCTTGTTGATGAGGTATGCCTCTCCCTCCCCTAACAGTTTCCCTCAACTGCCAATCCCACCTTCCCTCCCCTGACAGTTTCCCACTAGGGATTCCATGTTTGCCAATCCTTTTCTTTTAGTATTATAATAATTGTTCAAGGTTCACTTATGAGTGAAAACATATGGTACTCTCTTCTTTGTTTTTGTGATAGATCGACTCTAAATCCATCCAAGTTGCTGTGAAGTCCATATGTTTGTCCTTTATGGCTGCATAATATTCCATTGTATGTGTACCACATTTTTTTATTCAGTCCAGCTTCGATGGGCAACATGGTTGGTTCCATGTTTTTGCTATTGTGAATAGAGCTGCAACAAACATATGTGTGCAGGTACCTTTTTTGTAGAATGATTTGAGTTCCTCCGGGTATATTCCCAAGAGGGGAATTGCTGGGTCATATAGAAGGTCAATTTCTAGTTCTTTCAGAAATCTCCACACTGTCTTCCAAAGAGGTTGCACTAGTTTGCATTCCCACCAGCAGTGTAGAAGCAGTCCTTTCTCTCCACATCCTCGCCAGCATCTGTTGTTGTTTGTTTTATTAATGATGGCCATTCCTACTGGGGTTACATGTGAGATGTCAATGTGGTTTTGATTTGCATTTCTCTGATGATGAGTAAAGCTGAGCGCTTTTTCATGTGTCTGTTGGCTGCCCATATATCTTCTTTTGAGAAGTGTCTATTCATGTGTTTTGCCCACTTTTTAATGGACTGTTTTTTTCGGCCCTTTTGAGTTCCTTGTAGATCCTAGATGTTAGGTCTTTGTCAGATATACAGTTGGCAAATATTTTTTTCCCATTCTGTGGGCTGTCTCCATGCTCTCTTGATGGTTTCCTTTGCTTTGCAGAAGCTAGTCAGTTTGATGAGGTCCCACTTATCTATCTTATTTCTTAAGGTATGGGCATTCAGGGCTCTGAAGAGGAATTGGTTGCCAGTTCCAATTTCCATAAAGGTGTCTCCTGCATTTTCTAAGATTCTTATAGTTTGAGGTTTTACGTTTAGGTCTTTGATACATTTAGAGTTAATTTTTGTGTATGGTGATAGGTAGGGGTCCTGTTTCAATCTTCTGCATGTGATCAGCCAGTTTCCCCTGTACCATTTACTGATTAGGTTCTCCTCTCCCCAGTGGTTGTTGTTGGAGGCTTTGTCGAAGATGGGTTGGTTGAGAAACTGAGGCTTTGCTTCCAGCATCTCTATCCTGTTCCATTGGTCTATGTTCCTCTTCTTGTACCAATACCAGGCTGTTTTAATTACTGTAGCCTTATAGGAAAGTTTGAAGTCTGGAAGTGTGATACTTCCTGCTTTGTTTCTTTTGCTAAGGATTATTTTGTCTATTTATAGTCTTTTATGTTTCCATATGAATATCTGTATTGTTTCCAGGTTTGAGAAGAATGATTTAATGGGTATTGTGTTGAATCTGTAGATTGCCTTTGGTAGGACGGACATCTCAACAGTGTTGATTCTTCCAACATGGAAGAATATGGAATATTTCTCCATTTGTTTGTGTCTTCTTTGATTTCTTGAGCAATGTTTTGTAGTTTTTGTTGTAAAGGTCTTTCACTTCTCTGGTTAGGAAGATGCCGAGGTATTTCACATTTTGTGTATGTGACTGAGATTGTGAATGAGATTGTGATTTTTTTGTGTGTTCTCTGTTTGTTATTGGTGTATAAGGAAAGTGACTATCTTTTGCACATTTGTTTTGTACCCTGAGTCCTTTATCAATGCAAGGAGTGTTTTGAGAGATTCTCTTGGGTTTTCAAGGTATAGGATCATATTGTCCACAAAGAGGGATAACTTCCTCTTTTCCTATTTGGATACCCTTGATTTCCTTCTCTTGTCTGATTGTTCTAACTAGGACTTCCAATACCATGTTGAACAGGAAGGATGAGAGTGGGCAGCCTTGTCTTGTTACAGTTTTCAGGGAAAATGCTTCCAATTTCTGTCCGTTTAGCAATATGTTGACTGTGGGTTTATAGATGGCTCTTACTATTTTGTGGTATGTTCCCTCTTTGCCTAGATGTTCCAGGGTTTTTATCAAGGGATGCTGGATTTTATTGAGAGGTCTTTCTGCATCTAATGATATAATCATATAGTTCTTGTTTTTCATCTATTGATGTATTTTATTACATTTATGGTCTTGTGGATGTTGAACCAGGCCTGCATCCCAGGGATGAAGCCTGCTTGGTCACAGTGGATGATTTTTGAGATGTGTTGTTGGATCCGATTTGCTAGAATCTTGTTGAGAATTTTTGCATCTATGTTCATCAGGGATATTGACCTGTAGTTCTCTTTCTTTGTTGGATCTTTACATGGTTTGGGTATTAGTATGATGTTAGCTTCGTAAGATGATTTGTGGAAAGTTCCATCTTTCTTGATTGCCTGGAATACTTTCAGTAGGATTCTACTGGAAAGCTGTCTGGTCCAGAGCATTTTTTTATACGTCGTTTTCTTATGACAGAGTCAATTTCCTGGGTTGTTACTGGTCTATTTAGGACCTGAATATCTTCTTGTTTCAACTTTGAGAGGTTATGTGATGTCAGAAAGTTCTCCATTTCATTCAGGTTATCAAGTTTGGTTCCATACCAGTGTACAAAGTAATCTCTGATAATCTTTTGTATTTCTTCAGGTCAGTTGTGACTTGATCACAACTGATAAAAGAATTTAAACATTCAAACATAACCTTGTGAAAGCTAGCATGGCAGTACTAAAATCAGAAAAAATGTATTAAAACAAAAGAAAATTGGTTGCTGGAGGTAAAAATGGATAGCTAATGATGATAAAAGTGCCCATTCATTAGGAATATATATAATTATAACATATATGAAACTAGGAATAGCTACAAAAATGTACCACAGTACCAGGCATAATGGACACCTATAGAATAGTTCATCCAGCAACAGAATAAAAAAAAATTCACCTAGACAGACCACATTCTGGGTCATAAGATACATATTGAGCAACGTAAAATAACAAATTATAAAATGTGTACTGTGTACTCTCATATCCAAAGGAATCAAACTAGAACTTAAAAACAACAAAAAAACCCTGGACAATCCCATGACACATGGAGATTTAAAAAAACGCACTTGTATGTAAAATATAGGTCAAAGAACACATCGCAAGAGAAATTTTTAAATCATATGAGAGTAACCTGTAAGAGGGTATACTGTGCTGACAACGCTTGAATTGTTGTCATCCTCGCAACAGTCTGGTGGGAACTGAACTGCATCATTGCAGAGAGAGCATAGCATGTCCAGTATGACTGAACAATAAGACTAGATGATGAGATCCAGGGCAGACTCTCCAATGGTGAGGGAAGAATGGTGAACAGGTAGTAACCAGTGCTTGACTGTAAAAGTGGACTAGTGGCAGAATGTCGTCGGCAAAGGCATGGCCAGAGCTGAAATGTTGGCTGTGGGTGAGCAACTAAAATGATCCTCTGATCACTGAAACTGTCGGTGACCTTGGTGCCCAGTAATCAGTGAAAAGGTCTGCAGAAGCCGCAGATGGATGAGGAACACCTGGGGCAGTAAAACGCAGTAGGTACACTGTGATTTGGGGAAATGGTTACTTAGGGATATAAAAGGAGTTGAAAGGACTTGGGAATAGTAGGCTTGGAGGTGCTGGATTGCCAGCAATTGCCTACTGAAAAGAAACAGGATCAGGAGAACTCAGAATTAAGCAGAAAGGTCTAGAGACACCGTGTGTGTGTTTGCTGGAGATGATGTCATAGGTGCAAAAGCTTTATCTTGGAAATGGTCCTATCAAGCCTAAGTTTGGATGGGTCCTGTCCATCCAAAATGGCTATCAAGGACAACTGAGGTGCCAAGTGTCTCCAGGAGGAGCAGGCTATAGAAACAGTGATGGAGGTGACATAAGAGACAGTTTAAATGTGGCCTAAGGCTGCCGCTGTGCCTTGAATCTCTATGTAAGGAACTGCAACCTAAGTTAGTGTGTAAACAAATAGGAATCATAACTTTGGAGCATATTTTTTATAACAAGTCACTGAGTCTTAGCCAATAACAGCAGCTGAGGTTCAATCACAGGCTATGAATTCATCAGATCATGCCCCCAAAAGGCAGCAGCTGTAACTAATCAAGCTGTTCCTGTACCTCCCTTCTGTTTTCTGTCTACAAATACTCTTTACCCAGTGCGCATGGCCAAGCCTCAATGCAAAGGATTTGATGAGCCAGGACTTCAGGTGGGGAACTGAAGTGCCAGAATGTCTAGGCCAGTGACAGGAAATGGTCACTGTGAGGTGGGCAGGAGCAACCCTGGGGCTCATGAGAGAAGGACAGGTCCTCCCTTAATGAACCACTGCAGGTGTCCTAAAGGCTAGTCCTTTTCTCAGTCCACCAATGGGCACAGAAAGCCTAGCACACGGCACTGGTGAGGCGAGGATTAACATGACCTGTGATCGATCCAATGTGCAATAAGGCTATAAAGGTCTACAGGTTAGGCCATCACGTGTAGATGTGATAATCTTTTTTTTTTTTCTTTTTTTATTTTAAAGATGTGGGATACAATTCAGGGTTAGGTATACAAATGTTCATTACGCAGGTACCCTTGTTGATGAGGTGTACCCTACCCTTCCTCAGGCAGATTCCTACTACTGCCAATCCTGCTTCCCCGCTCCCCTCCCAGCAGTTTCCCGCTACTGCCAATCCTTTTCTTATAGTATTATGATAATTGCTCAAGGTCCACTAATGAGTGAGAACATGTGATACTCAGTTCTTTGTTTCTTTGAAAGTAGATGTGATAATCTAATTGACCCAGGAAAGAACACTTCACTACATCCATCATTTGATTAAAGCCTGACCAAACTAGGAATGGAAGAGAACTTCTACAACCAGATAAATGGCATCTAAGAAAACCTACAATAAACAGTATACTTACTGGGGAAGAAAGAAAGTCTTCCTCATAAGATTGGGAGCCAGGCATGGGGATTCACTTTGATCACATCTAATCAACATTGTATTGGAGAATTTTGACGAAGATATCATGCCAGGGAAAAATGAAGGAAAAGGACTCCAAATTTCCACAGAAAGAATAAAATTTCAATGCCTTTCAATGCCTAAGACCTAATCCTGTTTATAGAAGAATTCCTGAGAAATTCACTAATAAGTCACCCAAATAAGAAAGAATCCAGGAATGTTACAGGATTATAAGATCAATTTACAAATAACAATTGTTCCTGCATACTAGCAAGGAAAAAATTCTGCCAATTTGACTAAGGAAACAATAGCAATAAAATTGCATCCAAAAGAATGAAACATCAGAAAGGAATATAGGAAAAAGAAGTGAAAACTTTAAAAAAAAGACAAATTTTTTTTTAATAAAGTGAAAACCTTAATAGACTTTTTGCCAAAAGAGAACCAAATTGTCAATAAGTATGTAAAATATGCTTCCTATTAATCATTAGAGAAACACAAATCAAAAACCCAAGATGGCACTTCACTTTCAGTATAGTGACTCTAATCCAGCAATAGACAATAATTGCTGTCAGAGATGTGAAAAATATGAAACACTTACGCATTGTATAACAGTGAAGCCAGTTAAAATACAAGGAGGCAGTTCCCCATAATGTTGTACATGGAATCCACAAGTTCCACTCCCAGTTACTTGCCTGAAAGATATGAAAACCTATGTCCACACAAAGGCACCATTCATGATGAAAACTACCCCAAAACCTTCCAATGAGTAGAATAAAAAACCATGTGCAGTACGTCTTTATAAGAGCAATCAAAATGAACACATGCCACAACAGGAAAATAAGTTTTAAAAAATTAGACAGAAGGAAGCCAGAACAAAAGACCATATTGTGTAGGATTCTCATGACAAGGCGCATGCAGGACAGGCAAATCTGCAGAGACGGAGTATAGACTAAAAGTGTTTCAGGGACGGAGGGGAGTAGGGAGTGACTGCAGACAGCATGAAGTTTGGGGGATGAATGGACATGATTTTAATTTCACTGTGATTACAGTTCCATACCTAGAAATACATCTCAAAGCTCAGGCAGTCCACTTATGCTGTGTGATCCTTGGGGCTCCGAAGTTTGTGGCCCAAAGTTGTCTATATGTTGCAAGTATCTTCTCACAATTGGATATGTCTTTCAATTCTTGCTTATTGTAAACTTCTGTCACACAGAAGTTTTAAATGTCTTATGTGGTTGTATTCATCAACTTTTTAAAAGGTAAATGCAAAGGCCTAACATCCAGGACCTATAAGGAACTCAAATGAATAGGAAAAACAAACAAACAAAAAACCTCATTAAAAAGCAGGCAAAGGACACTTTTCAAAGGAAGACATAAAAGCAGCCAGCAGACATATGAAAAAATGCTCAACTTCACTAATCATCAGAGAAATGCAAATCAAAATTACAATGAGATACCACTTCATACCATTCAGGATGTCTATCATTAAAAAAATCAAAAACCAACAGGTGTTGGTAAGGCTGCAGAGAAAAGAGAACACTTCTATACTGTTGGTAGAAATATAAGTTAGCTCAACTTCTGTGGAAAGCAGTGTGGCGTTTTCTCAAAGAATAAAAATTGAGCTACCATATGATCCAGGAATCCCACTTCCAGGAATATACCCAGAAGAACATAAATAACCCTACCAAGAAGATGCATGCATATGTTCATTGCAGTGCTATTTACAATAGCAAAAACATGGAACCAACCCAGACGTCCCTCAAAAGTGGACTGGATAAAGAAATTGTGGTATATATGCACAATGGAATACTATGCAGTAATGAAGAAGAATAAAATCATGTCCTTTGCAGCAACATGGATGCAGTTGGAGACCATCATTCTAAGTCATCTATCACAGAAACAAAAAACCTAAATACTAAATGTTTTCACTCATATGTGAGCCCTAAATGGGCACATGAGCACAAAGGCTCAACTGACAAAGGCACAAAGGAAAAACTGACGCTGGTCACTACTGGGGGCGGTGGAGGAAGGAAAGGGATAAAGGGCACACAACCACCCTATGGGTACCATGTCCACTACCAGCCCAAGCCTCACCTGCATGTAATTTACTTAGGTAACAAATCCTTACACGTACCCTGCAACTCTAAAATAAAATTTTTTTAAAAGAATAGGCACAAAGGGAGGCCCAAACCTTACCTGTACAATGACCACTTGTATACCTAATCCCAAATTGTACCCCACATCTTTAAAATGAAAAAAATAAACTAAATAAATAAAAGAATAAGCACAATACATAAAAAATTCCTACAAACTATGTGAAAAAGATGATCCAATAGAAAAATAAGCAAAGGATGTTAACAGGAAATTACAGAAAAGGTATTTAAAATTGCCAGCCTTATCTTGCACCATATAAAAAATTATAATAGATCAAAGATTGACCTATATTTAAGAACTAAACTCTGAGACTTAGGAATAAAAAAACAGAAAATCTTTATGATGCTCTATTTGGAAGAGATTTATTGGATAGGACACCAAAAACATAGACAACAAAAGTAAAAATAGATACACTGAATTTTAGCAGTACTTAAAACATTTGTGCATCAAAGAGTGAAAATGCAACTCACAGAATGAAATAAAATATATTATATACATGATAAGGGATTGATATCCAGACTATATTAAAAAGTTCAACTGAATAAACAACCCATTTCAAAATGGGACTTGAATAAACGTTACTCCAAAGAAAATATTCTAATGGCCAATAAGCACATCATTAGTCATTAGGGAAATGCAAATCCAAAACCATACTCATTAGGGTGACTATTACAATTAAAAAAAAAAAATTCTGAGTGGGGTCTCACTCTGTTGCCCAGGCTGGAGTGCAGTGGCGGATCATAGCCCAGTGCAGCCTCGACCTCCTGGGCTCAGGCAAGTCTCACACCTGAATCTCTCAAGTGGCTGGGACTACAGGTGAATGCCACCACGCCCTCCTAATTTTTTAAAATTTTTTTGCAGAGACAAGGTCTTACTATATTGCCTTGGCTCATCTCGATTGCCTGGGCTTATGCAGTTCTCCTGCCCCATCTTTCCGAAGTGCTAGGATTACAGGCATGAGCCACGATGCCCAGGTAATATAATTTTAAAAATAGAAGGAAATAACAGTGTCTTTGAGGATGTGGATAAATTGGAACTTTTGCACATTATTGGTGTGAGTGTAAAATGGTGTGGCTGTCACAGTAAACAGCTTGGTAGCTCCTCAAAAAACTACACATAGAATTACCTGTAGGATCCAGCAATTCCACTCCTACATAAATACCTAACAGAATTGAAAGGCTGGGACTCAAACATACTTAAACACCAGCGTTTTTAGAAGTTATTCACAAATGAAGTAGAAACAGGTGTCCATCAATAGATGGTAGGATAAATACAATGTGGCGCATACACATACAGTACAACACTATTCATCCTTTAGGGAAGGAAATTCTGACACATTCTATAACATGGAGGAACCTTGAGAATGTTGTACAACATGACCTATATGAGGCACCTGAATGGACAAATTCATAGAGACAGAAAGTGGAACAGTGGTTACCAGGGGGTAGGGGCAGATGGGGAGTTATTGTTTAATGGGTAGAGAGTTTCTGTTGGCAAAATGGAAAAGTTCTGGAGATGAGTGGTGGTGAGAGTTGCACAAAAATGTGAATGTGTTAATGCCACTGCATTATACACTTAAAATTGTTAAAGGGGTGTGTATTTTTAACAGGATAAAAACAATGCAAATGTTTTTTTTTTTAACTTTGAAATGGCTGCCAGTACATATTAAAAATTAAGATTAAAATGAGATCTTATCTCACCCTTAAGATTTGTGACAACAGTTGCATGCGGAAAGCACAGCTGGTGGGAGTGTGAGTTGGCACTGCTAGAGTGAAGGTCAGTTTAGCAGAATCTGTTAGAAGTTGCTTATCTTTTGTATGTATTAGCATCAAGATTTTCTTAGTTGAATAAAAAAGCATGTTGGAAAAAATACAGTATCTCTTTTCTAAATCATCAGTAATCTATGTATGTATATTTATAAATGCATAGAAAAGTTCTAAAAGGATACATGATGTAAACTACTCATGAATTTAAAAATTTAATGAAAGCCATAGTAAGATTTATAGCAGTTGTTGTCACTAGGCTACCAAATGACTTTTGTCTACTACACTTGCTCACTGTGTTTTCCCTACTCCATGACTCCTGTATAAAGCCATCACTAAATAATTGAAAAAGAAGGCTGCCTTTAATGTAGGAGTAGTGTGCGCTTCACATGTTCACATGTCCTGTTCAGTATTACAGCAACTGTCAAAGAACCATAGGAAATAAATGATCAAAAATGCAATTATCACCAGTATCTCTTTAGATCTTACCGTATATTGAAAAGGTTTTTTTTGGCACACCACAAAAAGGTAATAAATAGTCAGAAATAAATAGTCACTTTGGATTATGCTCTCTAGGATGACTTGAAAGGGTACCTATAAGAGTTCCATGATCATATTTTAAACCTTAAAAAGTTTGGTTATAACCCATTCTCTAAGTCTAGTCTTTGGTAGGTTCCTCCCCCTTCTGGCAAAGATTGGAAATACATGTAAAAATTTATAATTAGAAAGCATGAAGAGAAGGGAAGGTTGTATCTCTTAAAGCAAATATACACAATTTATAATTAAACGGTGACATATTTATGGCAAACCAAATAATTTGCTCGAGAACTATGAGTCATAGAGATGTCAACTAGGTGAGGGACCATTTAAAATATCTTAGGAAGAAATCAGCAAATAAAGAGCATAGGCACATACACAAAGTCAAAATACTACAGCTAAAACTAGATACTATTCTATTACCAAAGATTGATTATGGCAATACATTTAAAGCAACTGAGATTTCTTGAATGCTTGGAAAAGTTTGCATTGAAGGAATGAGAGTAGGGCTGATATTTTTGTTTTTATCTTCAGTTTTTTCTTGCCACATGTTTTCATTCTGTATGATATTCTTAAAGAGCAGAAGAACCAATTGAAACGACTTTGTATGAAAAACACTACATTTACTCTTATGTAAACTCATTTTTTGTTTTTAACTATTTTCAAAGATCCAAATTTTCTACTTCTGTTTGATGCCAACCTATAAAACAGCTGAATAAGTATATTAGCCTCACATCCTAACAAGTCAGATTCTGTCCTAAAAGGTTGCAAACAAATAAAAGTGCTCATTGCAATTAGATATCTGTATATAAAAAGCACATTCACTGGTTGCTTACTTGTTCTGAACAGTAATCTTCTTGCCTTTGGGTATGCAAAAAGTGGCTGAGTATTTTTACAGGATTATTTAAAATAAATTTAATTAAGTTTGTCTCTAAACTACATAGTGCTACTTAACTTTATGAATACAGCATACAATGAGCTATCCATTGTTTCCCTTGACTATTATATTGATGGAGTCCTAAGGCCTAGAGTTTGAGAGAAAGCACACATGCACATGCACCGGGACCTGTGTTGCAGAATCCACTCACCAGCTGGCATCTAGTCAACAGATGTGTGTTGATGCCATTTTGGTGCCAAGTGCCACTTTGTATTAGGCTACAGAGATGATAAATACAACAAAATTCCTCTCCTGGAGAAGATTGTGTTCTAGTAGAGGGGAAGGATGATAAACAGTATGGTATAATAGAAGATGCTAAGTGATGGGATTGATTTGTGTTGGGGCACTCTGAAAAAAGAGGAGGGGCAGACAACCTACAGTTATAAAACTTCTACCTTCCATGATATTTTAATGATAAAAACTCTCAGAATAGCATTTTATGTTTGTAATAATTATTAAACTCAGTCAGTTATTAGTTTCCAATTATACAAGTAGATTGAGGCACACAATATAAAAATATTTAAATAATCTGTAACTGCTTTTGAAGGGCATTTGTGTGGGTGTGTCTCTTGGAGGTGCCTGCAGCTAATAACAACATATAATTATAGGAAGCTGAAGACCTTCCAGGAAAGAGGTTTAACTTTCCTATCATTGTTCTTATCCTTACTTCACTCAGTTTTCCATGCTGTGCTATATTTTTTAAATTTTGTTTTATGTTTCCTTTGTTTTTAAAGCTAAAAGGAGCCTTGCAGGTTCTCCAGTCTGTTTTTTCATAACTAGTCAGGAGTGCCAGAATCACACATAGAACTTTTACAAGTTGAACATAGGACTAGGCCTCCTCAGGCTCATTAGATCTGGCTTGGGACCCAGGTATTTGCATTGTTTTTTCTTTAACTGCAGAGGTTATTCTGATAAGCAATCTGTTGAGAACTAATACTCAAGGAACAGGATAGAGATTCCAGAAGCAAAACCTCAATTTTTCAAGCAACTCATCTTTGACAAAGCCTCCTCCATTAACCACTAGGTAGAGGAGAACCTATTCAGTACATGGTGCTGGGAAAACTGACTGACCATATGCAGAAGATTAAAACAAGACCCCTGAACGAGACATATTTGTGTACCTAACCCTTAACTGTACTCCACAATATCACAATAAAAAATATTGAATATAAAAAAATAAAAAAATAAAACAAGACCCCTACCTATTACCATACACAAAAATCAACTCTAAATAGATCAAAGACCTAAACGTAAAAACTCAGACTATAAGAACCTTCGAAAATGTAAGAGATACCATTATGGAAATTGGAACTGGCATCCAATTCCTGATCAAGACCCCAAGTGCCCATCCATAAGAGATAAGATAGACAAGTGGGACCTCATCAAACTGACAAGTTTTGCAAAGAAACTTTAAAAAGGATGTGATCTGGAGAAAACAGATAATATAGCCTATGATTGATGAGTGCCCCATAAAATATAATCACTAACAGCAGAATATTCACAAGGTAAGCATTTTAAAAATCATTTTATTCAAATTCCTGTATATTTGTTGATGAATTCAGAACAGCAAAGCTGAAAATAATAGGCAATCTGCTAGACTCAAGGATCCTCCTTTAAAGTGTATGCCTTACAAAAAATGAAAATATCTTAGGCCTTCTGAGTTGATCATGGTTAATCAGCACACTCTTGACATGGACTTAAAACAGTTGTGAGAGTCACACTTTAGAGAGCTATTATCCTAGTTGTTTTGGCCATTATAGTAGTGTCATAAAAATACTGACAGTTTCTTCTCAATAAACTTGCTAGCACTGTATATATGAAAATTTTCATGAAATGGGTATATATGGAAAATTAGCAATGTTCATAATTAGTCTTTAAGAATTGCTGTAAGAAAATATGTATGAAAAGACCAAAATTATGAACTTCACAGCAACTTGGGTGGACTTAGAGTCTATAATACTGAGTGATCTATCACAGAAACAAAGAACTAAGGATCACATATTCTTTCTCACTCATAAGCAGACCTTGAACAATTATCATAATACTATAAGAAAAGGATTGGCAGTAGCAGGAAACTGCTGGCGGGAGAGGGGGAGGTGGAATTGGCAGTCGTGGGAATCTGCCGGTGGGAGGGGCACCTCATCAACAAGGGTACCTGCCTAATGAACATTTGAATACCTAACCCTGAAATGTACCCCATATCTTTAAAATAAATAATAATAATAAAATATGTGTGAAAATCTTATAATAGTCTAGTCTGAATGTTGTCACCCAAGGATCTATGCTTTCATACTCTATTTCATCCTTTAAAGTCATTGTATTAATAGAATTTCACAATATGAGAATATCAGTTTGTTCTTACTTACTTGTTGGTGAACATTCACTTTGTCTCTAGTTTTGTGCTAAAACAAAGCAAACATGATGCGATTATGATAAGTTTTTAATATTTCTATTTACATATATCAGAGTTTCTTTAAGGGAATATACCTAAAGAGGAATTACTGGATCATGAAGTGTTCGTATCTTTAACTTTTCTATATAATGCCCAGTCACCTTCCAGTGTAGTCATATCAATTTATTCTCCACCAGAAATGTGAAATAAGTGTTTCCATTACTTTTAACCAACATTTGGTATCGTCAGACTTAAATTTTTACAATATGGCACATTTAAAATGATATCTTTTTTCATTTTCCTAATTACTAATTAGCCATTCAAATTTCTTCTGTGAAATATATTTTTATGTCTTTTGTACATTTTTCTATTGGGTAGTTTTTCATTTATGTAGTTCTTTAAGATATTCTGGTTTCTAATACTTTGGACATAATTGTGTCTTTTTATAATTTTAGAAATCATCTATTTCTTCATATCAAAGATATCTATGTTTTCATATCATACTTGTAAAGACAAATATATATACAAAAGTTCAATCTACTTTGCCTAGCAAGTTTAATAAAGTAGCATATTCAGTATCTTAATTTTTTTCACTTATACTCTTTTCTCATATTTATTAATTTGATATTTCACTCCAATGGAATATATAAGTAGCAAAAAATAGCATATGTTGTTTTTTTAAATGCCTATTACAAAATTGAGGACAAACTTTCACTGGCTTCATATCCTGTCTATATAAGTGACTGAGTTACAGGTAGTGTCAATCTTGTCATGAAACCATAAATATTTAGAGAATATCAAATGGAGATTTATAATAAATTTAGAAAAGTGAATTTCTATTATTTACAATTACTAAAATATCTGGAGATTTTTTTGAATACTAACTGGGTTCTTTTACTCTAGGATTACTCTGAAAGTAGTTCTAACACACTTAAAACGTCATTTTGGCTTGCAAAATAGATCATTTGACTTTTAGGAAATTATGTTATTCATTATTGTATCGTAGGAAAACAGTATACACAGTCAAATATCAAGCCAGCATGTGATTATGCCTAATTCATGGGTGCAGGTAATAAATATCTGCTACGGCCTGTGTGGCTGCCTTGAGGATTCCAAGAAAGAGCAGTGAGAGATTAAGAAAGACACAGACACAAAGACATAAAGAAAAGCTGGGGCCAGGTGAGACACTTTCCTCTGATGGAAGAGAAGTGTCCCCAAACTAGCTCAGCATGTTTATTTTATAATCAAGCACAAGAGACTTCCAGCAAGATGGCGATGGGGCAGCTTGGTCTGTGAGACCCTCCAGGAAAGAGAACACACATAAAGACTCTAGCTCTCTCCTGCGGGCTGCAGCTCCCATCGTGGGCAGGCTGCTCTTCACATGGAGCTCAGTCGCTGCCACTGCTCAAACATCACAGTGGTCTGGGCCGTGCAGCAGCCACGGATGCCACCGCTGCAGCCATCATGATGCCTATGCCTGAGGTGACCCACAACTTCCGACCGTGAAGTCCCTGGAAGCACGATCTACTGAGATCGCGGCTGCCCTGCCACTGCCACTGCCATCACCACGCCACACCCCTAGCCCAGAGCCAGGCTTGTGGAGCTCCTTCCGTGTACTGTGTGGCAGCTGCCACCACCGCCGCTACCATTGCCTGCTCCCTCCCATCCTTGGTACCCTCCAACCTCAGCCCTGCCTAAAGATCAACTGGAGCAGTGAGACAGCACCACCTGCTGGGAATCCAAGGTAACAACATCAAAATGGGAATGGCAGAAGCTCTTTCCCCGTGATAAATAGATAACGTCAAAACTGAGTGATAGACTGGGCAGGGAGCCCAGATCTAAACTGTCCTTCACAGCAGGCCAAGGGTAACAACCCTAACTGTGAACAAATCTACCAGCCTGCAAAGACAGATAGGAATCAGAGCTGAAAGGACACTGGACTTAAAGGAAAAATCTCAGAGTGTGCTTGGTTGGTTCTGTTAGTTTACTGACTTTAACCTATTCCTTTTGTTTTATTCTCTTTTTTAAAATTTCTCTGTAAACTCCATCTTTGTATAGAGGTTGGTTAGCTTATATGTTAGCATCATTGTATGTTTTAGTTTTTTCATATGGTTGTTGGTTAGTTTGTAGTCATGGCTACTGTTTTTCTTTTTATTTGTTTCAGTCTTTGTGTCTCTTTTCATTTGTTAATCCGTACACTAGTCTGTTTTCCCTCTTAGTTCTCTCTCTCTCCACCCCCCTCTTCCCCCACTGCCCACTCCATTTTCTTCCCCCTGTTAGCCTCATTTTGCTTTCAGGGAGTAAACCTACAACCCCACTGCATGGACAGATTCCAAGGCAGTGGGAAGTGGGTTTCAGATTATCCATACACCTGTTGGCGGATACCGGGATCTGCAGATAGATCTTGAATCACAGCTCCCCCATTAATTAAATCTCAAAACTGCAAAAAGGACCACCCCCAACCAACTGTCCAACTAAGAATTGAACAAAGCAAGAGGGTATACATAAGGAAGAATAGGAGATTGAAAAAACAGAAGTAAAAACAACCCCTCCACCCTGAATTACAGAATTCAAGAAGACAGGGAAGTGGAGGGAAGGAAAAAGTAGGGTGGAAAACTCTGCACAAATGAAGAAAAACCAAAAGAAGAATATAGGTCTCACACAGACCCCTGGGAAGTCAGACACTGAGAACACAGACTTTGGAACACAAACAATGAAGAGCCCCCAGAATGACTGGTCACATGCAACAAAATGAGACATCAAGATATTAATAGAGAGAATTAAAAAATTGAGGAGAGACAAGAGGAAAATAGGAAGGAGCTGATAACAGAAATAACAGCAGTAAAGAATACT
>CAUYQG010017974.1:0-13791 GCA_963574415.1 Tarsius wallacei
GCTGTTCAAGAGAGACAGAGCTGAGATTGAGACCTATTTAGATGCAAACCCAGAGACGAACCTGTTAAGAGTGTCTGTTGAGTCACACCCGCCCTCCGCATCCCCTCCGCATCCCCACCGTGCCTGGACAGATGATTAGGAGATGGGCCTGTTATTGCCGTGGCACTCTCACTGGTTAAAACGCTCAGGGAGATGAAAAAGATTTGTTTTTTCGGAAAGCTTAGCGCATGTAAAAAATGTGAAGGAGACCGCGTCAGGGGCCCAGCGGGTAGATCGTGTTGTGTGAGCTCAGAGGACATTGTCAGGACATTGGCCAGGACCCAGAGCCTGCAAGTAGCAAGGGAGAGTTGGCCATGCTCTACTTGGTGTTTCATTTCTTCTTGGGTTCTCCCTCTTGAGTTAGAATTTGAATGGGAGAGTGGTGTCTGTTGTAGTCTTCCACTGGATGAAGTAGGCCTCGAAGAAAGAGCTGTACTCACGTGCTTTTCTATGTAAATATTTTTTTATTAGAAAAACCTTATTACAATGGCTGTATTTAATTGGTATATAAAGGGACTGCTTTAAAACAAGGCTTCGCTGTTAGCAAGGTTTGAGACTCCTCACTTCCGTTCAGCTGCTCAGATTCTTAAACCTTTTCCCACCAATGGGATGGAGAAGGGTGTTTTGCTTTTATCTTGCCTGGGCCTTACCTGGCCCTGCCTTCCATGGCTTCGGTCTCCTTCCCCAGGGAGGGTCTCTGTCAGGGCATCTGTCCTTCATTCCTCCGTGCAGGACAGGAGGGGGAGGGAAGGCCTGAGAAAGACTCACCTCCCTGGTGTTCCCTCAGTTTGTTTCTCCCCCGGTCCTCGTCCTTTCTCGGGAAACCAAAACACCTTACTCTTCTCAGTATTTTTCAATAAAGTAAGCTTACTGCATTGTCTTTATTTTTCCTATTTTGCAGAGGACAGACATTTAGGAACCCGTGAGTCAAACCGTCATGACTTCCAACTCTCCCCTTTTCTGGCCCTTTTAATGCCCCTTTCGGTTTCCTGTATATTCTCCTTGGTCAAAAAGCATGGATGTAAAACGGTGTTTTCTCCATTCTCTTCCCCTAACAGTACTCTCAGTTTGTTTTCACACTTCATTCTGACCCTTAGTCTAGAGTTCTTGGTCTAGAACCACTTTGCCTGAGGTTTTTGACTTCCTGTTGGGTCTCTGGTTCCTCCAGGTGAATACCTTGAGCCTCCCAGGCCTCTTTCCTGGGATAGGTGGCTTTTGATGCAGCTGCTTTCTGAAAGAGCTGGGCCTTATTGCAGAATATTACTAAAACAAAACCTGAAGGTTTTGAAATTGGCGCCACCTAAACCATAGCATTACCAGTGGATGAGAGTGGGCTCTGTGTCAGCCTTTTCATAGGCACTCGTGATGAACAAGCCAGCCTCTCATCTCTTTCTTAGTTTGAAGTGAAAGGGTTTGTCTAGGAGGGACAGAGGTTTGAGCTGTACCGGAGGGTCAGTTTCCTTTTGGTTGGTGTGACATATTTTTGCCATTCTGTTAGTTCTGAAGGCCTGTCGTGGACATACTAGGCAAAGTCTGAGAACCTGTATTATGGACCAAGTACTGCATGATGTGTGTTCTGTAGCTTTAGGGTAACTGCTGCATATCTGCTGGTCAGTTAAAACAGTCAAATTTTCTTTTGACTTAAAAAAGTACTAAAATCTTATAGAGGAGGACTGCATAATTTGGGGAAAACCATATAATGAATGTAGGGAATGTAATGGATGATTTACTCCTTTGTATAACTATTAAGATGATTCATCTAAGAAGAGGAAGACGCCATTGCTATTATCTCTTGTAACCTTTGAAGGTATCAGGGGAGCTCTGGCAGATGCGGCTCACCTGTAAATGGGCGAAATTGTGTCTTGCCAATGTGCTTGGGATTCCTGGCAGGTAAGCCAGTCTGTGGTAGCTACCCTCCCATAGCTGCTCCTGCTGAATAATGGAATAGGCTGCCCCAGGGTCTGCAGGCACAGGGAGGACTCCCTGGTCATGTGTTGAATGCTGAAACTTGCTTCTGACACCAAAAGTTGTTTTCAATTAAATCAATGGCTTAGCAGCAGAGTGGGGTTCTCCGAGGAGGCCTCGTGTCCCGTTCGCCACACCTGAAGTCAATTCACGTGGCCTGTGCGCTAGCTGTTGTGAAACCAGTCAAAAATTCTGCAGAAACATTTTCTTATGGTCTCTAAATCTGTCCTCGCATGTGTGTGTGTGTAACCACGAAAGGAATTGCGAGAGAACAATAAATGCCTAGTATGTTCACTCTCCTGCTCCTAAAAGTTTCTTGTTAGAATCATGTCCTAGTCATTCCACTTGTGAAGTCAGCAGAGCCTCCCGCCGCAGCCCTGCCGCCCATTCCGAGAAGTTTGGGGGCGACACTGAACGCCTAGGCCACCAATGGTATGGCTCGTCAAAGCAGGCACTTGTTGAATTTGTTTGTTTTCATCGTATACATAGATCTGCCAGTCACAATAATGGATTTATGGACATTTTTCAGCAAGCACAGCTCTGGTGGCAGGTTTTGCTGACGAATTGGGTCATGTGGATGGTAGTTTAGAAAATTCTGACCTGATTGACAGAGTAGCAATTCCAGCATTGGGTGTTCAGAGATATCTAGATGGGTGAAGACGATGAATGAATCTCAGGGAAAAAGAGGAGGTGGGACGTGACATGTCGAATGTAATACAAAGCTGGTAGCTCCAAAAGGACTATGGCGGAAGGCCAGGAGTGTCTCCTTCAGGTTTGACCCTCCTGCTGGTGACTGGTGAGTAAGAGCCACCACTGGAAGATGGCTCCAGCAAGGCCTGGCAAGGCTCGGCCCCCTGGACCTGTTGCTCTCTATAAGGTGAGATGTTTGCGAGCCACTATGGAGCAGTGTGTTTCCAAAGGTGGCCTGAACCCTGCTGGGTCTGAATTATTGAGGGTGCTGATTAAAGTAGATTGTAGGGCCCCCGGCAGACCCACAGGGTCAGATCCGAGGACCCAGGGGATTCTGGCAGATCCTAATGCTGGAGTACCTCTAGGGAAGGCCTGAGGACCATCTGGGAAGTAGCTCTCCAGCCCCGCAAGTTCCGGAGTCCCCCTTCCAGATGGATCCATCCGTAGCCGGCATTGTTGTAAGTTGCCTGTGCATATGGATCTGTGTATGGCTTTGTAACTCCTCAGAGACACGTGAATCTCTTCAAAATGCAAGCCCAACATGTTATCATAGTGTTACAGTTTTCGGTTTTGTGGTTATGACAAAAGACGCAGATGTTACCAAAACTTTGGCGTTAGTTTTGCAAACAGATGTGAAGCATGGACAGCCATATTATATTTCACCCCTCTGTTTCCTTTGAGTGTGTTGTTTTGTTTTTCTCCTCCTTTGGGTAAAAGCATTTTCATGGTCTCAGGTGAGGGTTAACTTTTAGATGCACAACTGAATACATTTTTGTGAAACTGTCACAAAAATTGACAAATTGAGTCACGTGGATGGTTGTGTAGGAAACTCTTACCTTATTGATATAGTGGGCAATTCCAGCACTGGATGTTCAGCAGTATCTAGATGGGTGAAGAGAGTGAATGAAACAGAAAGTGCCAGAGTTGCTTGTGGGAGGACAATGGGAATGATTCTGATGATGTCATTTACTAGCTGGGTGACCATGGGCTACTCACCGTGCATAAGTCTTAGACCTCTGGGCACCCCCTCATCTATTGAATGATCTTGCTTGTTCTGTCTACTTGGGTAAGTCTAAGCATAGGAAGTAATTAATGAATATTTTGAAAGTATAAATGCTTTACATGGGCGGAAGTCTTCATTTGAAATTGAAGTCTCATGGAAGGATGAAACTGGGAGAGGGTGAGAAGCATTCAGAATCCCTAATTCCTTCAGCATCCCTGTTTCCCTTGGGTTTAGTCAACATCCTTGCTTCCCTCTACTCCCATCAGCATCCCTGTTTCCTTCTAGTCCAATCAGCATCTCTGCTTCTCTTTGATCCAGTCAGAATCCTTGTTTTGCAGACTGACAGATACCCAAGCCCCAATGCTGGATGTGTGCCCCCCCCCCCCCACTTTTTACTATCCGATGCCCTCTAGTAAAGTTCCTTAAACTTCTGAGACTTGCTTTCTCCAAAAGTAGGGCCAGTGAGAGAGCTCATTCGTAAGGTGGCCTGGTACTGGTGAGCCCTGAATAACGATGGTTGGCATCTTTTTCTGTGGAGTCGCACACCTGTCTTTGGCGGAGGCGGGACTAGCGATCAGGGTCTTCAGCCAAGGCCTGCCACCTCTGGTGTGTCTGGGATTCTAGATGGTCACAGACCTTTGTTTGGTCTGGAGCATAATGTCGCTCCCTGCTAATGTGCTAGATTCTTACAGACCCTTTTTATCTGTAAGGAGGCTGTTTGCTTGGACTTGTTTCTGTTTTCTCACGGTAGATGTTATTGAGCACTGCTGAAGTGACCGGCTTCCCAATGCTCCCGCTCAGGTAGCAGCATTCTGAATGTTCAGGTGTGCCACGCTGGTCTAGGGTGGGCACGTGGGCACCGTGTGTGCTCCTAGGGGTGTCTGCCTGCCAGTCGCCCACAGCTCGAGTCGCTGTCTAGGAGACTTGACATTAATAGTCTGTTAAATTGAAAGAACTTCCCAAAGGACCAGACACAGGATCCGACACGATGGCAGTGGCCAGGAACCAGCAGTGACACCAGCATATGACAGTATTTTCCCATGTGTGACGACTGCTCATACCACAGTAGCGAGGGGTCTGCTGGGTAAGCTTGGTCAAAAATAGGAAATCTGCAGTGCTTTCTGTGTGTATGTGGAATCGGGACTTATTTTTGTCTTTCTCTTTACCCTAATCTCATGGCTGAGTTCACCCTGGAAGAATTCTTACAGGCGCACTGTGCGTGCTGCCTTGCACAGACTGCCTTATGAAATCTTCACTATCACCCCATGAGGTATACACTGTGAGTATCTCTGTTTTGCATATGAGGAAACTGGGTCTCCGGGAGCTCGAGTGACTGGCACTGGTCTCCTGGGATAGGGGTAGAGTTTGTTTTCAACCCAGATTTCTGTGATAGCCAAGTGCAGGCTTTTAGCCACTGTGCCAGGCTGTCTTTGCAACGGTGAGCCTCAGAAGCTGCCCGAAGTCCTTTGGGGGCAAGATGTGGCATAAATAAATACACACCTGCATATTTAGCTAAGGTTTTCTGATCACCGGTGGGACCGAGTATTGTCCTTAGCATTGTGGGAAAAACCATGCATCCAAGTCGGTCCCTGCCTGAAGGTGCCATGGACCCTGCTGAGGTACACAGAGGACTGCAGCCAAGGCCGAAGGCAGTGACTGCTTGCGACAGCACATCTGTCCCTGTGTGTGCTTTGCCCTTCGTGGCCACCCCACAGCCCATTAGAGAGCGGAGGGACCGGTGCTAGGGGACCAGAGGAAGGCTGGGAGCATCAGCCACATCCCAGGATCTTTCCATATGCCTTACCGTATCCGTGCAGGCCCGGGACCCATGTCTGCTTCCCCTTGAGACATTTGTGCGGCCACCTGTCAGGTTTCTCCAAGTGGCCCGAGGGGTGGGACGTTCTGGGCAGAGCAGTGGGGTCATGGACTCCCAGACCGGCCCCTGGTTCAGCTTGAGTAGGGTGTGGCAGGCATGTGGGGCCAGAGGGGAGGGCCGAGGTGGCTGGCGGGGCCAGTGCCTGGGAAGCCCGAATGCTGTGGTGATGGGAGTGCATCATTTGGGGCATTGTGAGTGGGAGATACTGGGTCTTCAGTGATGATGGGCTGGATGGGGCAGAGGAGGGAGGTGGGTGGCAGCAGGCATGGCCGTGAGGGGACGGTCCCTGGGGTGTTGCGGGTCAGCCCTGTCGGCTTCACGGTCGAGCGCTTTGTGGGTGGGAGAGGGAGGGTGCAGGGATGAGAGATGACTAAGTTTAGAATCAGTTTCCTTACTGAAAAGGAAGACGACGCTGGGTGTATATGCCTTGTGGTGCGAGGGAAGTCAGGGTAAGTCTGGCTTCTGAAGGGCAAATAAGCCCCTTCTGCCTTGCCTGGCATTTGGGTTCTGAAGCGGGGAGATTGCCTTGCTTTAAGTGTTCGTTCAGGCAGAAATGTCAGCAGGGAGGGCTGAGGCTCATTAACAGCCATCCCCACCCAGCCGCCTCTCCGCGGGGCGCAGCCTGTGCTTCCTGCAGGTAGTGGTGGCGTCTTTAAAATCGAGCCATCGCGTTTTAGGTGCACAGTCACATCAGGATGCAGATTGAAAGTGGAGCGTGGGCTTAGTTTCCCCAAAGACCAGGAGCTGCTTCCCGGGCTGGTGTGGCTGGCCGTGTTCCTGGGTGAGCCCCCCGAGGGCGGCGGGCAGCGCAGGCTGCCTTCCGGGTCCCCTGACGGCTGGGGGAGGCGTGCCTGTGTCACCACGCGTGTCGCCGGTGCTGACGAGGGCTGTCCGGATGGAAAGAGGTGGAGAGTTCTGCCTTGTGGAGGTGGGGTTGGGAGTGAAGGCGGCCCCTCTGAGAAAGCGACTTCTGAGTGTGGATTTGGACGAGAGGTGGCCGCCGGCGAGGGCCTGGGAGGAGGTTCCCCGGGGAGGAAGGGCCGCTGGGTTCCTGGACGCCGCGGGCTGGCGCGTGGGCCGGACGGACGCGAAGACAGCGTGGGGGCAAGGGGCGTCGCAGTCGCCTGGCGCGCGGGCCTTGGCACGCCCCGGGGATGCTGGAACCCGGGCTGGGCAAAGTCCTCGGAAGCGGGGCTTCGGGCCTTAACGTTCTGCAGTTGTCGTAGTCAGAAGCACGCCGACAGGGACGGGCCGTGCGTGCGTGGGATGACGGGATCCGATGAGTGCTCGTGCCGCCCTCGGCGCCGCGTGTGCGAGCCTGGTGCGCGGCGCACGCGGGGTGCTTCTTCGGGAGGCAGAAGCCTCAAGTGGAGGTTGCTCCATAACGGGCAGAGAAAAGGAATGATGCGTTTCCGAAAGTTACGGAACTTAGCTGGCTATCCCAAGAAAAGCCCCCGTGTGCTATTCTTTACTGTGCAGAAAAATTTGTTTCTGCCGCCACTGTGTCATCATCAGATTAAGCTGTCGAGTCAGATGGATGCCGGGAGTTGCACGGTGTTTGCTGAGCAGCACGTGCCCGCGACTCTGCAGACCGTCGGTCTCCAGGCCAGACGGCCCTGAGAGGCGGGTGGGTGCCCGTGAGGGGCGAGGCGGGGAGGCTGCTCCCACGGTGCTGCTTGTGCAGTTTGCCACAAGAACTCTTACTGAGGACGAGCGTGTAGGCGCTAATATCACGTTATTACTCTTGAAGCTCTGCGTTTCCTGGCCTCTTGGCCACAACCCGCCACCAGCAGCAAGAGGACAGGCTCTCGGAGAGCGCTGCGATCTGCCCATCGTGGGTGACCAGCAGTTTTCTTGGAGGCGGCACTTCCGCTGCTAACGTGGGGAGGTCCTGGGCAACCCAGGGCTATTAATTCTCTCCTGTCTTCCCATCCCAGGGTCCTCCTTGCCGACATTGCTGTCTCTCTGCTGCTAGCTTGAATTCGCCTGGGCCTTGAATCAGAGTCATTGGCTTAATTTTCATTGTTTTCCTTTTCTTTTTCCTACAGAGGTATGGGTTTTAAACTCCTCTCATTAATTTAAAAAAATTTTTTTGTGTTTTTAAAAATTTTGCCATGAGTGTAATTAGAACATTTCCTAGAGCCTGTGATTTCCCTTTGGACTGACATGATCACTTGCTGTCCTTGTAGCTTTCTCTGGATTATTTGTCACTCCAGAAAACCTCTAAAGGTTATGGTTCTAATTTTCTCAGTCATTTTTCTCTTCTGTACGTGGAGATTTCTTGCTCATGAAACGTCCCTGCTTTGAGCTGGGGTGCTTTTCCCTCTGGCCTCTGAGGATCCTGACAATTAAAACAGGTGGATTCTTGGTTCGGTATTCATTCAGTGTTCCTTGGTGTTGGCCAGAGAGAAGTGTTGCCGTGGTCTGGAGGTGGCCACAGCCATCTGGTGCACTTCCGTGTGCTGGCATCCATATGGAAACTCCCAGCCGCTGAGAGAAATGCTGGTTCCCTCCTCTGTTTTGGTGTCAGTCTGCAAACCAGGAAGAGAGCCCTCACCAGAAACTGAATCAGCCGCATGACTACCTCAGTTCATCCAGCATGATTCAGAGCAGCGAGACCCTGTTTCCAGGCTGCCCAGTAGGGAGACTCAGCTCTCTGGAACTGGTCCCTGTCAGTGTGTGGAGGCTACCTCTAGGACAGTTAGAGCCCTTGGACTGTAATTCCTGATGAGGAAGCTTCTCATTGCGTGGCCTTCTACCACCAGGGACGAGATGACCGGTTCCAACCTCAGCTAGTTTTGCCCTGCACACCCTACTCGTCTTCTGTCTCTGGGAACACTTGGGAAGTTTCTGGAAACGTCTATCCCCATTCCAGACTGAATGGTAGAGGTAGGCTGCTGGCCCAGGAGTTGCTTCACAAGGACCAGAACATTTTTGAGCTCAGCAGTGAGGCACAGAGGCAAGAAGAGAGCTGACCACATCCTGGCCTTTCTCTTCCTGTGGAAGGCTGTATGGTTGTGCTCCAGGTTGACCCCTTCCTCTGCCCAGGCCCCAGGTGAACTGAGTCTTTGAGATTCCTCTGAACACCCAGTTAGCTTGTCTGTCTTTATTTGGGCACTTTGAATTTGAGTGGGTGGGAGGCCCTTTGCCCTCTCTCTTCCCAGGAACCTCTTTTGATCCCCAACCACACAAAGACACACCCATCTCTCAGCTCCCTTCTCTCTGAATCCTTCCCATGTCTCCTTTTTTCCAAAAGCAGCTTCACCCCCATGTTCTCTCCCTCCCCTTGGGGCTCTACACAGGGGGCAAAACTTTCCGCTTTGTTTGTATTGTTTTCATCTCCTGATGATGGAATTCTAGATTAGAAACTCTCCAAGACCTGGTGTGTGGCTTCTACTTGATGGAAGGCCCAGTAAAGCATGCTGTGGACTGAACTGTACCCCCCCACCAGATTCATAGGTTGAAATCCTGACCCCCAGTTTGGGTGTATTTGTAGTTATAGGGCTCTTCGGAGGTAATTAAGATTAGCTGGAGTTATAGAGTTGAGTCCTAACTTGATAGGATTTGTGGCCTTATACAAAGAAGGAGAAGAAGGAAGGCTCTCTCTCTCTCTCTTTCTGCCATGTGAAGATACAGCAAGGAGGTATCAGTCTACAAACCAGGAAGAGAGCCCTCACCAGAAACTGAATCAGCCGCCATCTCCATCTTGGGTTTTCCAGCCTCCAGAACTATGAGAAGATAAATGTCTGTTGTTTTACAACACTCAGTCTGGTCTTTTGTTATGGCAGTCTGAGCAAACCAACACACAAAGTGAAGTATAGACTAAAGGTGTTTGTCTGTTTGGACTAAAGTTATTTTGAAGACACAAATCTTGCTAGAGGTTTGTGTGCGAAGTTGGAATTTGGGACTGAGGATAACTTTGTAATCACACAATGCTCCAAAGTCACAGTTCTCAGATTTAGCTCTTGGCATCCCAAAGGTGTGAGTGCATACAGGAGTAAAAAACAAATAACAAACAGAAACCCAAATCTCATGACCAGAAACCCCAGACCCCAGTGGTTACAGAAATGGCATACAGCAGGTAAGGCGAGAGACGCCCAGAGGACTGGTGGACTGCTGAGGCCTGGTGCTGTGATGGCCTGGATTGGACATGCTCTGGTAAACTGTAGAGGCACCGGGGCCCTGATGGGGAGGAGAGACCAGCTCAAGTGCTGAATAACTGGGTTTCTTAAGCCAATCTGCACAGGCTGGTTGGGATTTTTTTTATTTTTTTTATTTTTTACTTGGTTGATTTCTTTTTTCTTGAGATTGTTCAGTATAGACTCTAATCCAGCCTGGTTCAGGGGGCAGCATGGGGCCATCTGGACAACAACTAGAATTGTTAGAACCACAGAGTTTGCTACTTTTTGCCCAAAGATATCTCTGAGAATATTTGGAGATTTCTGTTGAGTTAGAACCTTGCAAGAAGTGTCTTGCTGAAAGACTGTTAGCTCACACCTCACCAGATCGGTCTGCATTATATCCGTGGCGTTTGATGGGGAGACATAAAAAAAAAAGTCTGATAAATTTACTTTGCTCAACTTGCCAGTTGGTGCTGTGGGTTGTAGGTCTGCAAAATGTGTCAAATCCTCAGGGATTTTACAATTGTTACAAAAAGCCCAAATTGTAAGCATTTTCCTGATGGGTCTTGCCACTTCTGATCTCCTGCTGTGGCCCCCTCGTCCTCTGGGCCCTCATAGGGTAGGCTGGCTCTGTACCCCTGGAATCCTGCTCTGGAAGCCCCGCTCTGAAAAGGAAGCTGCAATGGTCAGTACAGGTGAAGTCAGAGTTCTGGCTTGGGGAATGTGCTGATAATATTTAAAGTGTGGATTTGAATTCGTCTCTGTGATCTTTTATTTATATGTTTATTAGCACAGCTATGTTTGTTGTTTAATTCCATAGCGAGAGTCTCTAAGAATATGATTAACCTTGAGGGTCATCTTATAATGTAATTATTAATGATTGATTCTGTTTATCCTTGAAATCAATAAGAGAGGCATAATGGTTTGGTCTGTCGTTGGGCTTGATTTCTTACATTTCGTAACATGATTCTGTGACAGCAATCGTGTTGGTTTATTACCCAGAACGTATTTGATGAATCTGAAGTGTATGATTAGTTTTATATAATTATTGTGATATGTAGTGTTCCTTACATGACTTATGTTAATATGGCAAATAGTGTTAACATCTCCTGCCACTAATAGTTAGGGTGGGGATGTATAATAATTGATCTTCCTGGGAGTGCTGTAATGTAAAAACAATTCAGGCTGTTGGAAGTATATTTTACAAGTGTGCATTGGGCCTTTGGGATGTTATATTGAAAAACCCAATTGTACAGTTACCATGGGAACCCAATTAGAATAGATTGCTTGATTTTTTTTTTTTTGTCTTTCATCTTGACCAAAAATCTAATGTATTTTAAATGTTTTCATATGGAATTGTAGTCATTTACTGACTTGCTACGCCAAAGTATTATTTTTCTTTCTTTGCAACTTTTAAGTTCTCTAGTGGATCTTCATGAGGAAGTCTCCTAGAGAGATTCGATCACATTTTTGTAGAAAAGTTTGTATAGGACATGGAAAGCTTAAAAAAAACAGGAGAGTGGATTTTTTCCTGTGGCGGCAGAAGAGGGCCCTGATGTTCCTCGTTGGGTGGAGGACACAGGTATGTTTTTCTGTTTTTCCTCATGTTTACAGATGGGGGATTAAGTCCTAAAAGGCCATCTGGTTGCAGAAGGATAGAGACAGTGGGTAAGAGATAGTGGAGTGGTCTCTGAGCTTCGCTCCTTGCCAGTGGGCCTCACACTGGTTAGTCTCAGAGCCTTTTTGCATGCTTGAAACTGATCGGGTATCCCATAAGCTTATGTGAGTTATATATTATTTACTACATTAGACATTAACAGCGAAAGAATAAAAATTTTTGACTCATTTCAACAATAATAAACCCACTAGATGTTCGCATAAGTAACATTTTAAGAATTGAAAAATAGCTGTATTTTCTATAAAAACCAATTATTGAGAAATGTTATCAGTTTATATATTTTTGAAAACTTTAAAATGTCTAATTAATAGAAGGCTGCTAGATCCTCATATCTACTTCTGAGTTCAGTCTGTTGTGGTATGTTGTTTTGGTTGAAGCCTATCAGGAGGATCTGGCCTCACTCAGATTAGTAGCTGGAAAAGGGAAGAGCATTCTAATAGCTTTTTCAGATAATTCAGGGTATTTCTTGTGTATTCGTCGCAGTGTGCAATCTGAGACCCCTTCCGTGAACCTTTTGTACTTCACTATAGTAAACTCCATTGGTGTATCTTGCACCTTGAATAATTTTCTAACGTCATTTTTTGGTCCAGTGGAAAATATTGCTTCATTGATTTATTCAGATCTTCCAAATATTGATATGTTTCATAATACAGTAGTGACAATCATTTCTCCTTAGAAAAGATTGGGAAGCCATAGTGGTTGGTACAGTTTTCCCACAGTTTTAATCCTTACTTGAAAGTTGTACGATGACCATTCGTATACCTATCCTGACTGGTACCCAACATCTTTAAAATAAATAAATAATTTTAAAAAAAAGTTCTCATTTTATTATTAACAGCACATATCATCAGTTGTGTTCCTTACAGTGACAGGTGCATTTTGTTCACTTTTGAGGAAATGTCTGCCAGATATGCAAGTCTGAATGCCTGTAGTTTATTAGTCATTCAAGCAAGTCAACTTTCTGTTCTGAGAAGTTGGCTAGTGATCTCAAATCTCCAGCACTCACAGGTGCTCTCCCAGAGACAGCATCCGTCTGGGTTTGCAGCAGAAGTGCTTTGTTGTCCTTCCCGTTTGGTCACAGAGTATTAAAAACTGTCAAGATTTAATAAAGCTGATAAATTTAGTTGCTTCATCAGGACACTCTTAACTGTGAGTGTTTTGGGGAAAGATAGGATGAGTCTTCCTGTAGTTTGGTGCCACGGTCTTGGTACTTGCTAAGGCATCAGTAGTTTGTTTTCCTCACCATTGCTTTTGTGTCACCTGTCTTACACCTGTGAGTGTGTTGTTAGCCATAGCTTATTATGGGATGTTTTACTCTTCATGCAGTTAATATGGTGAATTACACTGTGATTTTTGTGTATTAAACTTATTTTGCATTCATGGAAAATCATCACTTGAAAGTTGTACAATGACCATTTACATACCTAATTCTGAATTGTATCCCACATCTCTTACATAAATAAGTAGTTAGAAAAAAGAAAGTTCTCATTTTATCATGAGCAGCAAATACCATCAGTTGTGTTACTTACACAATTTGGGCTTGATATATTATCTTCATATGTGACTGGATTCAATTTGTTAACAGTTTGGAGAGTGTGTGTGTTTGTGTTCTTGAGGGATATTGGTCAGCATTCTTGAACTGCCCTTCTGCTTTGCTGTTAGGGCAAACCTGGACTCATACAACGAGGTCTCTTCTATTTTTTGCGTGAGTTTGTATACTATGAGCATCGTCTCTTCTTTAATAGGATTTACCGGTGAAGTCATCTGGGCTTGAAATTTTCTTTGTTAGAAAGATATCAACTGCAAATTCAGTTTTTAAAGTAGATATATAGCTGTTCAGGTCATTTATTTCTTCTTGAGTGACTTTTTGGGTGGAATTTGACCATTTTATCTAAGTTGTTGAATTTATTGGCCTAAGATTACTTTAATATTCTTGTATTATCCTTTTAATGCCCATTGAATTGTTGGTCTTGTCCTTGATTTTATTCCTTATATTGGAAATTTGTATTTGCTGTCCTTTTCCCCTAACTGATCTGGCTAGAGGTTTATCAGTGTTCTTTTCAGAGAATCAACTGTGTTATCATTGGTTTTTAGCTTTTGTTCTATTCTGTTGATTTCTGCTATTTATTATTTCTTTCTTTGGGTTTAATTTGCTTTCCTTTTTGTAGTTTCTTTTTTTTTTTTTTTTTTTGAGTTGGAGTCTCACTCTGTCACCCAGGCTGGTGTGCAGTGGCCACTCCCGGCCACTGCAGCCTCGACCTGCTGGGCTCCGGCGATCCTTCCGCCTCAGCCTTCCAAGTAGCCAGAACTACAGATGAGCATTGCCATGCCCAGCTAATTTTTTTGATTTATTGTAGAGATGAGGTCTCGCCAAGTTGCCCAGGTGGGTCTCAAACCCACGGGCTCAGGCAATCCACTC
>CAUYQG010017975.1:0-17391 GCA_963574415.1 Tarsius wallacei
TTGCTCAGGAGTTTTTTATCCATGGATTCACTGTCATGGAATCCTCCGTGCTTCTCGTTATGTCTTTGGATCGCTTTCTTGCCATTCACAATCCCCTAAGATATAGCTCTATCCTCACTAGCAACAGGGTTGCTAAAATGGGATTAATTTTGGCCATTAGGAGCATTCTCCTAGTGCTTCCATTCCCCTTTACTCTAAGGAGATTAAAGTATTGTCAAAAGAATCTTCTTTCTCATTCATATTGTCTTCATCAGGATATTATGAAACTGGCTTGCTCTGACAACAAGATCAATGTCATCTATGGCTTCTTTGTTGCTCTCTGTACTATGATTGACTTGGCATTGATTGTTTTGTCTTATGCACTGATCTTGAAGACCGTATTGAGCATTGCCTCCCTGGCAGAGAGGCTCCGGGCCCTAAGTACCTGTGTGTCTCACATCTGTGCTGTGCTCATCTTCTATGTGCCCATCATCGCCCTTGCTGCCATGCATCGCTTTGCCAAACACAAAAATCCCCTTGTTGTCATTCTTATTGCCGATATGTTCTTATTGGTGCCTCCTCTGATGAACCCTATTGTATACTGTGTAAAGACTCAGCAGATCAGAGAGAAGATCTTGGGGAAGTTGCTTAACATATGTGGCAGATAAGAATTTAAATAATTATATAATAAAGTATCAACTGTATTTAGTAGCCCTTGTTGAGTGTTTAATACTTGGTGGTCACAATCTAATGAAGGATTGGAGGCAAGGAAAGAAAAGCTATTCAGTATGGAATTATGACAAAGTCGCAAAAATAATTTATCAGGATAGAAAAATTAATCAGTGCTCATATGGTATAATTCATAAAAGTCCAATTAACATTTTAAAAGGAGCTGGAGCAGTTGTATCTGAGTCAGCCCTTAAGAAACGGATAAAATGTAGGTAGATTGAGATTATTATTTGATTAGCACTTTAAATATATAAATAAATTATACAATGTCTAATTTCTATACCATCAAGGAAAGTAAAATAAATAGCAGAGCACATAGCTGTTATAAATGATGTTAGTATGGTTGGAATAGAGGATGTATTTTGACGAATATTGAGTGATCGTTTGGACGAAATGGATAAATCAGATATTTTGGTACCTTGATGTTAGTATGGTTGGAATAGAGAGTGTATTTTGGCAAATACTGAGTGATAGTTTTGGATGAAATGGATAAATTGGATATTTTGGTACCTTGAAAAGTCTAAGTTCAGGAAGTATTAGAATGCCAATTTAGCCTCTAAACAAATACCTCACATGACAAATCCAATTTTTTTTTTTGAGTTGGAGTCTCACTCCATTGCCCAGGCTGGAGTGCAGTGGCATGCTCCCGGCCACCGCAGCCTCGACCTGCTGGGCTCTGGCGATTCTTCTGCCTCAGCTTACCAAGTAGCTGGAACTACAGGTGTGTGCTACCACATCCAGCTAATTTTTGATTTATTGTAGAGACAAGATCTCACCAAGTTGCCCGGGTGGGTTTCGACCCCATGGGCTCAGGCAATCAACTCTCCTTGGCCTCCCAAAGTGCTGGGATTACAGGCTAAGCCACTGAGCCCGGCTGACAAATCCAATTTTAAAAACAGTGTTCCTGAAAGTGTGAGCAAGATGATTGGAATTTGGGAGAGATGAAGAAAGAATTAACCAGAGATAGCACAATAATCCTGCTATGAAGTGATGACTCTCAGAATGAGAGGGAACAAAAATATTTAGTTTTTGCTATTATAAAACCAATATATAATTTGTAGAAAATTTACAAACTCTACTGTTACTAAAATTAATATTAAATTTGTTATAATTTTTGTAACTTTAGTCTTTTCTGTGATTTAGTATTTTCCCTGTGCCTTAAAAAAATCATGCCTTCTGTTTTTTAAAAAAAATAATTCTTGTAGTAGACAGAATTTTATAACATGATATTTTTTACTAAAATTTATATTTTAAACTTTTTATTATGTACAGAATAAATATTTTACCAGAAGAATCAAAACATTGAGTATACAATTGAAAATTTAATTTGAAGGAGGGTGAAGGGTTAAGACTGACATTATAATCTCTCTAGGGTACTGAGGTAGTAGTATTGTTATAAAAAGGGAAAAAATTTCAAAGGGACTGTACATTTGAATTATGGGCTCAAATTTTGTCTTGAGAATTTGGCACAGGTAACTGAATATGAAAAAGAGACATCTTGTAGAGAGTTTGAGAGACGGGACTGGCATGCTGCTTATCTGTCATGACTAGGAAAGTAGCATAGGTCCCATTGGCAATACAATAAAACTTGGATGTAGTAATGGAAGCAAATTTATATTTTAAACAAGCCTCCTAATTTTCTATCTTGCTTTCATCTCACCTTCCAATGTATTCTTCACTTTGCAACCAGAGTGACATTTGTAAATGTAAAACAGGCTAAGTTATCTTCTTACTTAAAACGCTGTCATTCTCTCCTACTATTCTTGTGATAAAGAACAAAACCAATGAACCTGAAGAATTCTTATGATCTGGATCTCCATTTTTCTCTGCCTTATCTCAGGCTTATGGTCTGTTTTGAACTGTACCTCTTTTTCTTTAGGCATGAGGTGAACTCAGGCCAGAACAGATCAGAACCAAAGAACAAAAGACTCTTGCAACAGGGAAGGAGCCATAAGACTTACTGATAATATTCCCTCGTTGCATATAAAGGAATTAGAATCCAGAAAAATGTAGTGACTTGCCAAAGGCTCTATAACAAATAGTAACAGAAATGATTTAAAAATAAAGATGAAAAATTTCCATATGTTTACTTAGTTTGACTCTTAAAGACAATTCATTAAAATAGACATTAGACACCCATAAAAATCTTGAGACAAAAATCCAGCGAATTAAAAGGAGGAGAGCTACTAGAAAAAAGAACTTTACTGAGTCAGAGAAAGTGCCAGACCTAAACCTCTTTCTTAGGTGTCCCTAAATTAGAGTATCGTGAATTCATGGTATTTGAAAGAATTGACGCTATTTACAATAATGTAAGGAAGATGTTGGGATTTAACCCTTTTTAAAATTTGGTGGTAAGACTGGTAGATAGAAGTAAAATTTTGGATAAACTTTGTGCTCTAAAGAGGTAAAGCAATCTATCTACGGGCAAATATATTGCATATGCTTAATTGACAATGCATTATTTGCTCTCTGTAGTTTACCAAATATGTCACACACAATGTCCTTAATCCTTATAGCAATTACCTGAAGTGTATATTACCTTCATTCAACTTTTGCAGCTTAGACAATTAAAATGATGTCAGCAAAATGGTCAAAAAGTTGCCTGTTGCTAGTATCCTCATCCAAGAGGACCAAAACAACTATATTTTAACTATACTTGACTATATATTCAATTATAAGAACTATATTTCAACTGGAGTGACTGAGAAAAATATGCTGAAGAGTACTAGGGGAATAGCAAAATCTCTTTGGAGCACCAAAGCCCAGGATAGCACCATACAGAGCATAGCAAGACACCCTGCCTCTGCAACACTGTCTCCCTTGCCTGACTCCTCTACAGCTAGGAGTCACAGGTGACTTCTAATGGGGAAAGCATAAACTGGAGATTCTCTATGGTCTCTACTGCTGCCACAGATGTCAACAGTCCTTGCTTCAGGAGAGTCCCCCAGTCATCACAAGTTGGAATCCTGTTCAGAAAGTTGCTAGGAGTATGTATGACTGCGATGCCCCAGAGTAGGAACCCATATTGAACACTCCATACTTCTGCAACCTCAGCAGCTTCAATATGGCACAGTCGTGAAACTGGACTCACTGTTAGAGTATGTCTTGCAAGCAGTTGTAGTAGCTATTGACTATATTCATTCCTGAGGCCTTGCCATCATTCTACCTGTTCATGTGGGTGCCTGCAGAACTATATACTTGGCTTCATCGGAATCTAGGCCTGATGGAACTACAGAGAACCAAGGGTCTGAACTCATGTGACACCCATTACTGCCACTCTCCAGGGAACAGGCAGACCTGCAGAGTGTTAATCTACCATGTAGCTGGCCATCCTGCCACACTCATTTGTGCTTGCAGTGGTTCAACAACCAATTTAGTGGTGACCCTGCTTTCCCAGTCTGCCACACAGTAGGACAAACTGCCATACATACACACATGCTTGTCCCAACAGCCAGTCCTACAAGAGACTCATCTCCTCCGAAAAACTGCTGCAGAAAGAAGAAATGGATGACATTCTGGCCAGGCATAGTGGCTCATGCCTGTAATCTCAGCATTTTGGGAGGCTGAGGTGGGAGGATTGCTTGAGCTCAGGAGTTTGAGACTAGCCTGGGCAATATAGTGAGATCTTGTCTCTAAAAAAAACCAAAACAAAACAATTAGCCAGGTATGGTGGCACACACCTGTGACACACCTGTAGTTAGTCCCAGCTACTCAGGAGGCTGATGAGAGAGAAGGATCACTTCACCCAGTCTAGGAGTTCGAGGTTATGGCAAGCCATGATTATACCACAGCACTCTAGTCTGGGTGATAAAGTGAGATCCCAACTTAATAAAATAAAATTCTAAACACATACAACCTACCACGATTAAGTTATGAAGAAATAAAAAATTTGACTCAGCCAATAATAAGTGAGAACATTGAATCAGTAGTAAAGATCTTCCATTATAGAAAAACCCAGGGCCTGATTGCTTCACTGCTGAATTCCATCAAACATTTAAAGAACACCAATTTTCCTGAAACTATTCCAGAAATTGAAGAGGAATGAATACTTCCAAACTCATTTTACAAGGCTAGCTTTATTCCATGTCCAAAACACAACAAAGAAAAAAAAGCCACAGGTCAATATCTCTGATGAACATAAATGCAAAAATTTTCAACAAGATACTTGCAAACTGAATTCAACAGCACATTAAAAAGAGTATACACTATAATTAAGTGAGATTCATGTCAGGAATGCAAGGATGGTTTCAACATACACAAACTCATAAATGTGTTATACCACATTAACAGAAAGAATGACAAAACTATATGATTATTTCAATAAACAGAAAAATAATTTAAGAAAAATTCAATATCACTTATAAAAACTTGGTAAAAACTTTAAATACATTAGTTATGAAAGATATGCACCTCAACACAATAAAGGCATATAGAACAAAGTCACAGCCATCATCATACTGAATGGAAAACAGCTAAAATCTTTTCCTCTAATATCAGGAACAAGATAAGGATGTTTGCTTTCACCATGTATATTCTATATGGTACTGGAAGTCCTAGCCAGAACAGTTAGGCAAGATAATAAGATAAAATACTTCCAAATTGGGAAGAAGGAAGTTAAATATGGAAAACTCTATGAAGCCACCAATAAAACTGTTAACAATTTAGGAAAGTTTCAGAATACAAAATCAACATGCACAAATTAGTGACATTTCTATATGCCAATAGTGACATATCTAAAAAAAAAAAGATTACACTTAAAATAACCACAGAACATAACCTATGTAGGAATAAAATTAACTAAGTTCAAAAGTCCCTATACCATAAATCATAAAACACTGATGAAAGAAATTTAAGACGACACAAATACATGGAAAGACAACTCATGTTTATGAATTAAAATATTCAATATTGTTAAATGGCCATACTACCCAAAGTGATCTATAGATTTAATATAATTTCTATCAAAACACCAATGACATTTTTTCACAGAAACAGAAAAAATAATCCTAAAATTTATATGGAACCCAAAAAGACCCCAACAGCCAAGGAATTTCTGAGCAAAAGGAGTAAAGCTGGAGGAATCACATTACCTAAATTGAAAATTTATTTTTTTTAACTTAAAATTTTTTTTTATTTTAAAAATGTGGGGTACAATTCAGGGTTAGGTATGCAAATATTCATTGTGCAGGTATCATTATTATTGAGGTGTGCCTCCCTTTCCCAGGGAGATTTCCATTACTATCAATCCCACCTCCCTCTCCCCTGCCCTGCAGTTTCCAGCTACTGTCAATCCTTTTCTTATAGTATTATAATAGTTATTCAAGGTTCGCTTATGAGTGAGAACATGTGGTACTCAGTTCTTTGTTTCTGTGAAAGATCACTCAGTATTATAGGCTCTAAGTCCATCTAGGTTGCTGCGAAGTTCATGATTTTGTTCTTCTTTATAGCTGCGTAATATTCCATTGTGTATATGTACCACATTTTTTTTATTCAGTCCTCTTTTGATAGGCAGTGTGGTTGGTTCCAGGTTCTTGCTATAGTGAACAAAGCTGCAATAAACATGTGTGCAGGTATCTTTTTTATAGAGTGATCTGAGTTCTTCTGGGTATATTGCAAGTAGGGGGATTGCAGGGTCATATGGAATGTCGATTTTTAGAACTTTTAGGAATCGTAATGGCTATATTTTAAAAGTAAGTTCTCATGATAGCGTTTTATGCAAAAGGATATAACCAAAATATATTAAAAAACAACAACAACAACACAAAAAAACCCTCAATTTTTATTTGGGAAAATGCCAGAAAGAACAACATTTTAAGGTATTTCTCTTCTCCCATGGTTATCTCAATGGATGAAAAGAAGAGGCAGTGAGAAAGCTGCCTAGCCAATAGCTTTCCACAGTTTGTGTACAGCAGAAAGACACAGATAAATGAACTGGTCTCTCTGGGAATCATTTTTTTTCTTCCCCTTTTCCTCCTACTTCTCCATAAATTTGCATAAATTTTCATATCTCTGTTTCTAAATAGAGTTGATGCTTTTTTCCCCCCTAAGTATCAGAGATGAACACAGTTTGGTGAGATGGTAGTAAGGACCTAGAATAGAGTCCTCAAAGGAATATACCTAAGCAACAAAGAAGGGGCACAGAGAAATTGAATCTATTTGTCTGCTTGTTAGGTGGCCTTTATAATTAAGGAGAAAGTGCAATACAAAAAACTACTTAGTAATTATAATGCCTAAAAACAGATCAGACAATCCTTTCTGGGTCACAAATGATATGACAAGCATATTTTGTAACTATCTCCATAAGTTGATTTGAGAACATTAAGACACCAGTTGGTGCAGGTATTTTATATAGAAAGAAAATGTACTTTTTCACTTTATTAGTTGGCTGCCTAATGCATCAAGACAGCTGCCCAGGATACACCTCATTTAATTGCAATTGGGGATAAGTTTACGATTCTCTTAGAAATGTGGAACCAGCATTTAGAGTCTCATTTGTTCTCAATATCTCTTGGACACTCTTGGCAAGATTTACTTAAGTTGTTTATTTTCCTACCCATGTCCTAGCGGTTACTTTCTCTCTCTGTTCTCTCAACTGTTTATTTTCTCTCCACTATCTGTTCTCTGACTTTGCATAGAAAAACAGAATAAAGGGAAAAGGCTTCCTTCGTTATTTGACCTAACTACACACCTAGTCCAAATATCCATTGTGCGCTTTCCCAGTGTCTCTCTTCCGGTGTTAGGAAGCTTACTTTTTTCTTGAATGTTGTGTTAAAATATATCTCACATAAATTTCCAAACCTCACCCTGGTTCTGTTCTATGAATAAAAAAGTTTAGAAAGCTAATTAAATAAATGACTTGGTTTAGGTATAAGGTAATAAATTGACATTAAAATAAGGAATGGTCAGGACTTTAGTGAAATTAAATATACCCTTACCTTCTAAAGGAGTTACCGGCCCAGTATTTATTGTGTAAAAGTGTGGTCCAGTGTCATCAGATTTTCCAGTTCTTCAAGAAAGACCAGGAAATGAGGCTATGTTAAAAATACCAGTTTTTAAATACTTACAATAGAATCAAATTTGAAACACTATGTAGGCTAGTGCTATTAGTCAAAGAATATGCACTAAAAATGGATTTAAACACTGTCCTTTGCCCTAAACTCTGTACCTTATTTTGCCTTAGTTTTCAAATATTTGAAAAGACATGTCTTAGCTTTTTACTTCTTTTTTATCCCAAGCTAAGATTTTTCCTGTTTCTTCTGATTATCAAAATGTGATCTTATCTCTAGTATCCTTATTCTCACAGTCATCCTATTTAGTCTCTTTCTGTTGACCAAAGTTTCTTAAAATGACCTGGAACAGACAAACTAATGAAAGACCTGACACATACCCTTTCTTTTCTTTTCTTTTCTTTCTTTTTTTGATTTTTTAAGATGTACAATTTAGGGTTAGGTATACAAATGTTAATTATGGGGTACCCTTGTTGTTAAGGTGTGCCCCTCCCTCCCCTGGCAGCTTCCCTCAACTGCCAATCCCATCCCACCCTTCCCATGGCAGTTTCCCACCACTGCCAATCCCTTTCTTATAGTAGTATGGTAATTGCTCAAGGTTCGCTTATGAGTGAGAATGTATGGTACTCTGTTATTTGTTTCTGTGATAGATCACTGAGTATGATAGACTCTAAATCTGTCCAGGTTGCTGGGAAGTCCATATGTTTGTCCTTCTTTATGGCAGTATAATATTTCATTGTGTATATGTACTACATTTTTTAATCCAGCACTGGGCAGCATGGTTAGTTCCATGCTTTTGCTACTGTGAATAGAGCTGCAATAAACATGCATATGCAGGTATCTTTTTTGTAGAATGATTTGAGTTCCTCTGGGTCAATTTCTAGTTCTTTCAGAAATCGCCATACTGTCTTTCAAAGAGGTTGTACTAGTTTGCATTCCCACCAGCGGTGTAGAAGTGTTCCTTTTTCTTCGCATCCTCTCCAGCACCTGCTGTTTGCTTTATTAATTGTGGCCATTCTTACTGGGGTTAGGTGGTATCTCAATGTGGTTTTGATTTGCATTTCTCTGATGGTTAGTAAGGCTGAGCATTTTTTCATGTGTCTGTTGGCTGCCTGTATATCTTCTTTTGAGAAGCTGACACATAACCTTTCTAAAGTGCATCATATTCAACACTAATCTGGAAAGAACTATTAAGTCAGGAACCCACCATTCCCTAGGTGTGCTTTTATAAGAATACACAGCCGGGCTCGGTGGCTCCTGTAATCCCGCGCTTTGGGAGGCTGAGCCTGCAGGTTCAAGACCCACCTGGGCAACTTGGTGAGACCTCATGTCTACAATAAATCAAAAAATTAGCCGGGCATGGTAGCGAGTGCCTGTAGTTCCAGCTACTTGGAAGGTTGAGGCGTAAGGATTACCAGAGCCCAGCAGGTCAAGGCTGCAGTGGCCAGGAGCAGCCACTGCACTCCAGTCTGGGCAACAGAGTGAGACTCCAACACAAAAAAAAAAAAAAAAAAAAGAATACGCACAGAGACGCACACACACATACAGCAGAAACAATCACGTTGATACATATACACAACTTCACAATTTCCACTGTTAGATTAATCTTGTAAATGTGATCTTTAACTGTTAGTCTGCATAATTTATATTAACTTTGATTCTATCATTCTCTGTACTTAATCATAGCTTTATGCTATTCACAAATTTAATAACATACGTCTATGTCTTTACTCAAGGATTTGTTCAAATTTTACTAAGCAAGTACAAAGATAGAGCCCAGAGGCATGAAGTTAATGACTTACTTATATTTCCAAAGCTATAATAATACAACCATTTGTTTTATTGGCCTAACTTCTCTAGCTCTTCTCATTTCATGCCACGCTGGAATCAAAACGCCCATGAGTCCCTTGGTACCATAGTTCATTATTTGTGTCTTGGAAAGAAAGCATAACTGCTCTCAGGCCCCTATCCTTCTCCCTGCTACTTGTGATCTCACAGTCTTGGGCCATCATGAAGGAGACCAGAAATATTTTCTAGAATTTTTAAATTTGTCCACACATTTTTCAGCAGTACTTCCTGCAAGAAATGCAATGTACCAAAATTGCTTCAGTGAAATATATTTTGATGAAGAAATTCCCAGAAATCTCCTTCCACACTGGCCTTTCCATTCCACAAATAGGTCATATTCTGCAGAAAATAAAATAGTTAAATCTTTATGTATGTCTTGTATGAAATGTGTTAGTATTTTGTAATAAAAGATTCAGGAGAGAAGAAAGTACATGAAATATTTTGTGTAATGAAAATTTACTCAAAATGTTAATATTTATTTCATCTAAATATGTGTTGTGTGTTTAAATATGCAAGAAAATGTATTGAAGAATGCACAAAAAGTTGCAATAATGATTATTTTTAAGGAGGAGCAGAAGAGAACAGAATTGGCTGAGGTAGTCATAGAAGTCTCCAAAATTATTGATAAAATTAATTCTCTTATAAAAAATATATTTGTTCTTTGATTGATGAATTGTTTTAAATTAAATAGTAAAAAATATACATTTTTCACTTGTGAGTATTGTCTTCATATTATTTGCATATTAGACTTTTATGTGGTTAATACAATAATACTGTCAGTACCACTTAACTGAAATGAAGATAATTTATACACATTGTGCTGAATAAACAGATGTTATGTTGAAATAAATGTAGCTTACTTTTCAAGTACATACAAACATCTACTTATATGTTCTAATATGTGGCAGTAGGCCATTAGCAAACTGACTATGAGTATTTCTTTCCCACAATCAATTTTTCTATCCCCTTAAAAATAAACATCTATTTTCTACTTTCAGTTTTCAGTTTCAGGGGCTTCTCTTCTTGTCTCAAAAACCCATCAAAAATTACTCATGGTTTCAACATAAAAGCCTATGTTAATTTTTCTCCACACTCTTGAATTAATTCTATCAATCTAGAGGCATACGTTTATTTACCGTAGCTGAAAAAAAAAGAGTATTTTCCTTTTTACATAGGATTTTTATTTCTTTCTGATAATGAGGAGCAATACTTGTTTTATTTTCCAACCGGGGTCAAAAATATCTGAAAAAGTTGGAAAAAATAAGAACTTGCAAGTGTCTCTTCTCTGTTACAATGCCCCAATAACTGTGTTGTCTCTCCCTTTTTTTATTATGTTGCTCTGCCTGTTATTAAAGTCCTAGTGAACTTAGTCCTTTGCCACCCTGATTCTCTCTCAGATCTGTACACCTTTTTGGGTTTAGCCCTTTCTTTTATCTCTTATAGGTCTCATTTATAAGGAAGCTACCAAGAATGCCCCAAGATGTGACAGTGGCTTTCATAACTGATTCTCTTTCCTCCTGATCCAGAATACTTCTGATGGACTGAATGGTCAGAATTTCAGTTTTTAATCTTCTATTCCATTTGTGCCACAATCATGTCTTAATCACTAGTTACAAAATTCTTTTTTGTAACTTTTTGAATTCTGCTCTTTATTCTCCTGTTGCCTATAATAAAATTCCTACTGACATGGTCACTTTCTCCCAGGTACTCATGCTCACAGAGCACCAAAACATTCTTTGTTGGTGATAATTATATTCAGAGGAGCAGTTACACTAATTGCTTTTGCCACTGCTGACATTGTCAGTGTTTTAATTCTGTTTCTATAGTATTTACCACAATACATCTCACATTGGCATATCTCATATTCTCAAAAAACTTTTTGAGTTCAGAAACAATATCAAATTTTATGTTTTGAAATAATTAGTGCCTAGGATGGTGCCTGGAGCATTCTGATGTTTCTCAGTTATTTACTGAACTTACATTAACAACGGTTCCTTCTTGCATATCAGAATCAAGCCTTTAAAAAAAGGATTCTCACCTCTTCCTATACATGCAAATTTCTAGCAAGAAAATTTAAAAATATTTTAAAATTTAAAAATATTTGTCACAGGCATTTATTTGTATGAAATAGAAATTTCAGCAGGTACTGGAATTAATATAAAGAGGTTGATGTTTGGAGTCAGTCTTTTGAGATTATATAGAGTCTTGCCACAAACAAGAATGAAATTCCTTCAGAAGTAACTCTAACCACCTTGCAATGATAAAGAGAATGTCCTTGGTTATATATGTTGAAAATGTGTCCCTAGGAAATTCAGACAGAAAAAAATTGATTCTTGGAAGATCTGGATTAAATGGCCAGGTTAAGATTCCCTACAGAGAAAACTAGTGTGTTTTGCATCCTTGTACTTGCCAGTTAATTCAAACAAATGTGAAAAAAGAAAGCTGGTTTGTTATCACTGAACATGGGTGATAATGACTTTGAAATCAATACTTGTTAAATCTTTCTCCTTCTTGTCCCTAAACATACAGATGCTACTCGATCAAAGGCAAGAATGTTACAAAAGGATTGATTTCCCATTTCCCAACATATATGGCTTAACTAGGAGCCAATTGTGTAAACTACTTTAAACTCTTTTCTAGAAGGAAGAAAACTATAAATAAGTAAGGGGGCTGTATTTTCCTGCCTTAATAAGAACAGATTTCTGAGCTCCCTTCTTTCTGGAAAAATTGTTGCAGTATGTTCTGCTTCTAAACCCAAATTGTAAATAACATTTTGACTTTTGGCATATTGATGAAATATATTTAAAAATAAATCACCTGGGGCTCTAGGCAAAGATAAATTTGGATGTAGATATCTGCTATAGCTTTTCACTCTTTTGCCATAGGGCTATGCATCCCAAACTCTGTTCCTCTTTAGGTCTTAAAATATGGTAATGTGTGTTTGCAAATTATTGCATAGATTTTTTTTTCCCTCTTGCTATCTCATGCAAGGCTTTCCTGGGGATGCCAATAGAGTGGTTTGGCAAAGTAAAGACAGATGGCAGGGAAATCATTGTGAAGTTTTGTTTTTATTATTATTGCAATGCACCTATTATAGACACTCAACAGTACTCATTTTTAACGAGATTTTGCCTTTAATTTTCCTCTCTATGGGGCCAGTTGCAATCCCTTGCTCTAATAAAGGCAAATGGGTAAGCACTTTAATACTGTTTCAGACTTTTAAAAACTAAAGAAAAAGGGATATAAGCCAGGCATTCAAAAGGCAGGGGAGGAAATCAAGGTAGTGAAATGCCTGGTGTAAAAATTGATTGCAAAATAATTTCCAATTTTCTACCCTTCCTTATACCCTTATACTTTGCAATGTGAACTTCCCACTCTTATAGAGGAATGGAGACTATTTCTTTATTCCTCGAATATGGACTTTGTGGCTTTGGTCAATATAATGCAACAGACAAATGTGAAGCTAGCTTTGAACTTAGAGCTTAACAATCCTCATGGGCAAGACTCTGCTCTCTCAGAACTCTGCCGTTACCATATGACCAACTCAAGTTTATTCTGTGAGAGTATAAGTGAAGGCATGGATGATAAGTCAATCCCAGCCTTAGAAAACATATGAGAAAACCCAGCTAAGAGCAGTAGATTTGCCTCCCCTTAAAGAAAGCTGAGTGATTCCTAGTCTTGATCAAAAGACTCAGTCAGCTGAGTCAGACCTCAAGTGCTGAGCTAAAGAATCATGAGATGATTCAATTGGGCTCTTTTTAAGCTATTGATTCTTGAGTTGTAGTTTTCTTTTTTTTGCTGTTTAGAAATAGCTAACTAAAATTTATGATGTAATGAAAATTGAATCAGTTTTTGGGCTAAATGAGTAGGTGTTCAGATCCTGGCTATAGCATGCAAATGGCCAGCTTTTTGAAAATTTTAACCTAATTTCCCCATTTAAAGACTAGTAATCTGAGCCCACGGGTTCGAGACCCGCCTGGGCAGGCAAGACCTCATTTCTACAATAAATAAAAAAAATAGCCGGGTATGGTAGCGCGCACCTGTAATTCCAGCTACTTGGAAGGCTGAGGCAGAAGGATCACCGGAGCCCAGCAGGTGGAGGCTGCGGTGGCCGGGAGCGGCCACTGCACTCCAGTCTGGGTGACAGAGTGAGACTCCAACTCAAAAAAAAAAAAAGACTAGTAATGATACCAGTATATACCCAAATGCTCATAAGTCATTCTACCAAAATGACACCAGCATTTGTATGTTTATCACAGCACCATTCACAATAGTAAACATAAAGCCAATCTAGATGTCCATAAATAATGGATTGAATAAAGAAAATGTGGTACATATACATCATGAAATACTATGGTCATAAAAAAATGAAACAATGTATTTTGCAGAAACATGGATGCAACCGGAGGCCATTATTCCAAGAAAATTAATGCAAACTGAAAGTCAAATACCACATGTTCTTACTTATACGGGGACTCCTAAAAGGAGGAGGAAAAGAGGGAGGCAAGGGTTGGGAAATTACCTATTGAATACCATGCTCACTATTTGGGTGACAGGTTCAAATAAAAACCCAACCCTCACTATCACACAATATACCCATGTAACAAATCTACACATGTACCCCATGAATTTAAAATAAAAATAAATAAAGGTAATAAATTTTGCAAATAGTGATACTGGTTGCTATTAGTGTGCATATACCATATTATTAGATTAATAGCAAAAAAGTTCTTATTTATAAAGCCCATAATATGATTCAGGAACTCTGTAAGGTCTTTAGAAACAACATTTAACTTTATCCTCACAGTGTTCTTATTAGGTAGTTATGACTGCTATCCTCATTTTGCAAATAAGAAAACTGAGGCTTAGAGGGTTTAAGGGTTGCCTAAAGCTACACAGTTGGTGAGGGACAGGGAGAAGAGATGAGTTCACACTTACCATAATGGACCAAAAAAATTCTCCGTTCTCATCAAGAAAGCTTTGTAAATCAGATATCTTTTAAGTACACATTAAGCTTTATAAATCAGACACATCCTTGAGAATGCATTCAGCAAGATGTTTAGATCATCTGTAAACATCAGAAAACCTGGGAGGCTTAGTTAGTTTTTAGTGACAATTCCTTTGTCTTAATTCCTATCTCCGAGGGAAAAAAGAGACCTTTTGCATTAGAATCAGAATTTGGTAGGTTGTCAGGTATATAGTTTATAGCTATTAATGTGATAACTAGAATAATATATGAACCAGGTCAGGATAATTACGTTGAGTCAAAATCTAGAAACCAATTGCGTGATACTATAGTTTGAATAAACATGTTGAAATTTGATTCTCAGCATGGTATTGAGAGTGATTGGATCATGTGCTCCACCTTCATAAATGAATAAATATATTTGTGGAATAATAGATAAATGAATTAATGGGTTATCATGAGAATGAGATGGATGGCTTTATAAGAAGAAGAGAAGCCTGAGCTAGCAAGTTCAGCCCCCTGCCATGTGATGCCCTCACATGAAACTCAGGACCCTACAGGAGTCCCAATCAGCATGGAACCACTCACCAGATGCAGCCCCTAGACCTTGGACTTCTCATCCTCCACAACTATAAGAAATAAAATCTTTTTCTTTATAAATTTCAAAATTTCAGGCATTCCATTATAAGCAACTGAAAAATCTAATAAGACATAATACTTCAATTAACAACATATTTGATATATGACATCTTCCCACAGCTAGAAGAAAGGCAATATACAAACTCAGAAGCCCAAGGAATTTTGATTTCTCACATTTTTAATATGGATGTAAATGACCAAATGTGTTTTATTCCAAACTTTGACTTGTTTCCACAATCTTGAATTGTCATTTTCATTATTCTATTCAACAAAAGTCCCCTCATTATTATACAATTTAGTGAAAAAAATTTGTGTGTGCAAATTGGTGTTTCAAAAAAATATATGCTGTACTTGTTAATGGAGCACCAGACTGGTGAGTTTTAGCAGATAAGGTATACACATATGGAAAAAAATATATGCATTTGTGTGTATGTGTGTGTTTGTATGTGTGTGTGTAATTGAGCTGATTTGTAACCTGAGGTTAATATGTGGTGATCTTATACTTGAAAATTTGTTTTATTGTCTTCAAATAACATAATTCAGAAATGTGATGAAGCACCACAATTTCGAGAAGTTAAGAGAACTCTTGTGCTAGCTAGAGTTTCAAGTGACCTATCTTAGACAAAATAAAAAGTGCTTATAAAATTATCTCAGAGCTTTTATGCATATCCCAGAGTGTTGTCCTCTCAGAGAGAAAGAACTTCTAAGCACAGCAGGGTCTGAATTGATGGCAAAACCATTACACAGCTGATTGTAGCAGAACCAAAAGAAAAGGGAAAGGCATCCTTCATGTTTTTCAGAACTCAAAAATCAAATGTAAAAATTTAGAATGTTTAGGTCACTTCTCTTAGAATGGTCTTCCCATGACAACCCAAAAACTCAATATTCAAAGCACCACAAATTTAAAAACACAATTTTTGCCTTCCAGAAAGATCTCTCCAGAACCGTCCTTATGCATTTTTTATTTTTAAATGCAACTATTTAACTAAGAAAACCTTCTTAAAATAAAGACTTGAAAACCCACAGCCAGACATCTAGAGCATGTTTTGTTGACTTAATGGCAATACCATTTTACAAAAACCAAGTACACTTTGAAATGCAGTGATTGGCCTCAACCACTTGTTATTTAGAAAAAAAATGACATTTGAGTCCACAGTATTGCCCAATTTCTTTCACATTTATCTGATTTTTACTTAATGCTAATAACTACCCATTGCCATAGTTGTTATTATCCTTCATTTTATGTATGAGAAAAAGAAAGAAAATAACTTGCTTAAGGATGAGTAGCACTAAGGAAGTCCTAGTATAGTAAAAGTGTAGCTTTTAATCCATTTAGATCTCTTTCTCCCACCTCTTGTGGCCTGAGTACATATGTTATTGAATGTCCTTTTCTCTTATGAACTGAAGAAGTGATTTGAGAGTTCCGGTAAGATGGCGAAGGCATAGGTGGAATTGTGAGATTCTCCGAATGTGAGTTCCCAAAAAGACTCTTACTTTTCTTCCCCCACCCCCCTTCCCACCACCAGCCACACTGGTCCAAGGCCCGGGGACCCTCAGTCCCACAAAGGGCCGGATATTGTGCCCCCGGCTGCTGCTGCTCCACTATACATGACTCCCGCGTGCGAGGGAGTCTCAGGTCTCGGCTCCCTTCCTGGCTACATCATCTCGCCCAGCACCCAGTACCAAGCCACTGGTCACCCAGGGAGGCTTTGGGCACTCGCCCCTCAGAGATACCGATTCCATTTCTGGCTGAAATACCCTGTGAGTGACCCAGGGCCACTCTCGCTGCTCACTGCCTGCCCTTTGGAGATTTGGAGCTCTGGAGCTCTGGGCCCACCCTAGCTGAGGCACTCAGTGCATGACCCCATGCTTGTGTAAGAACAGCATATCTTAAGAAGGTGCTGATCGGAGGCTCTCAGCTCCAGAGGAGGGAACTCCCGACCCCTAATCCACCCCAGCCCATTGGTGGTACCCCAGATCCAGTGCCCAGCTGTGCAGCTGATCCCCGGTGCCTCCCACGCCACCACAGTCCATCATAGTGGATCACCCAGGGACCAGGCGAGCGGAGAGAAAGGATCCGCGAAAGTGAAACTGCCACCTCAGTCATTCTCCAGGCAGAGATTTGCATTGCCCCATTCACCTATGAGCAATCTCCACCTCGGTTCCTAAGGTAATGTCACTAAACAGGGGACAAAGCCCCTCCACTATGCTGAATCAGACAAA
>CAUYQG010017985.1:0-14060 GCA_963574415.1 Tarsius wallacei
ATAAAGAAAATGTGGTACATAGGCGTTGTGGTAAGATGGCGAAGGCACAGGTGGGACTGTGAGATTCTCCAAAAGTGAGTTCCCATAAACACTCTTACTTTCTTCCTGGGGGGGGGGCCCCGCCCCCCCCCCCCCCCCCCCCCCCCCCGCCTGGCGCCCGGGCGCCCCCCCCCCCCCCCCGGGGCCCGGGGGGGGGGGGGGGGGGGCCCAGAGTAAGAGTAAGTCTTTATGGGAACTCACTTTCAGAGAATCTCACAGTTCCACCTGTGCCGTCACCATCTTACCAGAACGCATTAAGTATATTTTAAAAGCTGGTGCTTGTTTGGTTTATCTGATAAGCCAAGATAGGTATATTGTTCACAATGGTGATGGTGATGTTAGTTATATTTTATTAATAATATCTATTGAGCACTTAATTTGTACCAGGCATTATTTCAATCACTCACATGCATTAACTTGTTACCCTTGTGACAATTCTCTAATACATGCCTCAAAAGACATCAGTGGCCCCGCTATGCCAGTTTTATGTTGATTTAATAAATTTAAATAAATTTTTTAAAGTGCTGATATTTTAGCATTTAGGGTGTGTGGCAAAAAAATATATGAAAACATTTATAACAGAAGAAAAATGATTATATATATAAAAATTATTTTGCTACTATAAAACTATTTTCTCAAACTTCTTTCCATTATCACGTAGCCATATAGTTTACTCTGAAGTTGCTTTAACAATAGTTTGTTCTGCATATGGGTGTTTCTTAATTGTCTTGTCTATCCTTAGCTCATCTATTTCTTCTTGGTTGTGTTAGATTCCTTTTTGTTTTAGGCCTGAAGGAAGCATCTGTACCCTGTAGAATTTTTTTATATCATTTCTATAAGTTATAATATAGTGGCACTCTAAACCTCATTAATATTGTTAGCTGGTAATTTTTTTAAGGATCTGTTGCCGAGGAGAAAAACTGCTGTGCTTCACAAAATATCCACAGTGATCTCAATTTTATAATAACCTTTGCTCAAATAAAATGTTTGCTTTCCAAGAGTACCAAGGAATAAGCAAGGGCTTTTTATCAAGACATTAAACTTAGTATAATTAGATGTTTATGGTTTCCTGGCATTGGAGACAGATGGGAGAACAGACATTAGTAAGTTCATGGCCATTATCACTAATCATTACCTCTTCATCTTTCTCTTGCCATTACTAATGGGAATTTCCCAATGGTGACCTTTTGTTATTTTACCTGTGATTTTTCCTTTGGTGTTCTTTTTTTTTTTTTTCTAATAAATTTTTTAAAGTGCTGATATTTTTAGTATTTTTATCAGACCTCGGTCCATTCTTAGCTTCTGCTAAGCCTCTTCCTTTTCCCATTTCTTATGTTGTTGATTAATTGACATAAAATAATCTGATTGCATCTATGATGAACAGAATTCTGAAAGCAAAACCTCATACCTGTTGTTAGCTCTCTCCTTAATGATCCGAATGCATTTCATAAATGGTATTCTTAATGGTTGTTAAGGAAACCAGAATTTGCTACCTCATAAAGTGAGACTCATTAGTGAGTTACTGCTTCCTCCAAATTGTTTTCATTTGCTTGGTTTGTTAGAAGGTGGGGAGAAGGGAACGGTTGGTCTTGAAAGTCATTTAATTATTCCAGGGGAAGCATTCAGAACATCAAAATAACTGATTCTTTCAATCTAGCCAATTTGATTCATGCTGTGACAACACACTCTCTCATAAACCATTTATAGAAATTAGTATTGTAAAAACAAGAAATAAAGAGGGAGCTTAACCTTAACCTTATGTTCCAAAGATATACCTGCTTGGTAAAAATTAAGGTATGAGTTATAAGTTCAACAACATATTGATAAAAATAATAGCCAGTATTTACTAAGTGCTTACTTAAAAAATATCATAAAAACTTTATATGTTTTCTGTCATATATTCTTCACTAAAAAAACTATTAAGCATAAATTATTATTGTTCCCATTTACTTGAAGACGCAACAAAGTTGTACAGAGACTAGATATTTTGCCCCAGGCCCACAGTTGTAAATGTCAGAGACAGGTTTAGACTCCGATAGGTTTAACTCCAGAATCCAGACTTGCACTAACTTGTCTGAGACTCCCTAACTCCTACCCAGTTACTGCTTGCCATGCTGGAGAACTGCAGCACAATTGTGCTACAAATCCATTTGAGATTTTTTTTTTTAAATTCATATATTTAGAGTGGAAACTGGCAGCATGATTGTGTGTTTTTGTTTTGTTTTTCTGGCTATGTAAGGGCTTTCTGGGTCCAGGACCAGAATAGGTATAATTTGGTTTAGCCAGGGTTAACATTTTTCTAGGAAATTGTGCGAAGGTCTTCTTGAAAAGAGAGCGTTGAAGGAGTTTTTAAAAAGTCTAGAATCTAAGCTGTGTGGAGAGGAGAGTATGGTGAGTGGAGAGGCAGAGAGATAGTGAAAGGGTCTTGGTTCATCTATGTAGATGGTGAAGACACCAAGAGTGCTGGCAAGCGTAACAGAAAAGAGAAAGACAATTGGCCAGTTCAATAAGGAAAGAAGAATGACTGAAAGGTTGTTAGAATAACTGCAGGTAGCATAATCTGTTTGCTGTCTAGAATACTTTGAGAAAGAAGAGAAGCAGTGTACATAAACAGCTGTCAGGAGCAAAGCAAACACCAAAACCATCTTAAACTATAATTGTTCTTGGAGAGTGAATGGAGTCATAGCCTCCATTTGAGAGGCATGTGAGGCAAAATAGAGTCTTCAAGGGGAACCAAGTTTCTCCTAGAGGAATGGACGGTTCTCAAAGTGTCGTCTCCAGACTGGAAGCCTTAGAATCATCCAGGATCTTGATGAGAATGCAAGTTCTGGGTCTTTCTCACAGATCTCCTGAATCAGGGATCCTGATGGGTAGGACCCCTAAATCTGTGCTTTAACAAATATTCAGATTTTTCTGGGATGCTTATTTGGGAAGCACCTGTGCTAAAGTAAAAAGAAGACAGAAATTTTTAGAGAAAAGGGTATTTTCTAAAGGTGGGGCATAAGATTTCAGAGGTCAGAGCGTGAGGGCTTTAGGGGTGATGGAATGAAGGGAGATTGGGGTATATTCATATCCAGGTGGCAATGGATATCTAGGGAACTTAAACTTCTGCTGGTGATTGGGACTGAGGCCATTCATCTTCATAGACTCTTAGAGAAAAGCAGGAAAGCAGTCTCAATTACAGTTGTGGAGAAGCAAGAATCAATCTTATAAAGAAACTGTGAAGTTCTGTTTACCTCCCTTGAATCCAGTGTCTTCTACGACTCCTGAACAAAGTTAGAAGTAGAATCAGTTAGAGGATTGTATAGCAAAGAAATATTGACATAGGGAACTGAGATGAGAACCGAGACTTCAAAATTCAAATATTCCTTTTGCATTGTATGGATCCATTCATTGATATCACCTGTAGCTAGTTAGAAGTCACAGAATAGGGTGGCTATGTTGCTAAACATTCACCAAATATACCAGAAAATTAATTCATAGATTTTTCTATTAACCTTGTTGATTGGAATGAAATTGATGAATCAAATTTCTTCTTCTGAAAAAGCAGAAGAAATGCTTTTCAAAGATCAAGCTAAGGAAACCCAGCTTTTAATTAAAGTCAGCATATATCAATATTAATCAAAATATAACATGGACTGATCCTATGTGCCAAACTTTTTAGTAATTTATTCTCTGTATCTGAGTAAAAATGTAATTTCTGGGAAATAGCCAATGCATTAAAACAATGCTTAATGACCTAGAGGGACTTGAACCTGTGACTTGTATCGTTCACTTCACTCTTTGGCAATAACTGATTTGTATGACAGCTAGTGTTGTTCAGTAATGACTCCCTATGTCTCTCAATTCTGTATCATGCTGACTCCAAGTCATATTCTTCCATCCTAATCAGTAATATACAGTTTGTTTTTCTAGACAGAAGCTTGCTAGAAGACACATCTTTAGAGAGACAGTTTTATTTAATGTCTTTAAAGAGCAAGAAGCCAAGTGTATAAGAAAAATATTAGCAATCTAAGACAAGTGCTGGGTTGTGGATAACACTTGAATCCATAACTGCTGAAGATAATGCTTATATATCGCCTGTTTCCAACCATACCAACTGCGTCCTCTGGCAGCCATTATGCTCTCAAGCCATTGACTAGAACCAGTTTTTTATTGCCTAGTCTTGCATCAACCCCTCTTCTGGACTTCCTGCCAAAAGGGTTTGTGTCTACAGGCTCAACATACGTCAAATCTTTTTCCTCTTCTTTGGTTTTCCATATGAACTTGCTTGTTCATATGTGCAGGTACACAGACACAAACACAATGGAAGTATCATTATCACTGAGAGCTTCTTAGTGACCACCGAGTGGCTGTCTAAGCACAGAGAGCTCTATCTTCATAACAGAGGCGCTAAGGTCTGAATGTGCTTTCCAGATGCATATATTAGAGGCAACCCCCCGTGTAACAGTGTTGAGAGGTGGTGCTTAATGGGAGGCTTTTAGGTGGATTAACGCTACTCTACAAAATAGCTTGCAAAAGTGGGTTTTCTCTCTTCTGTTATGCTAGGTGAGGACACAGTAAGAGGGCCCCAACCAGACACTGGTAGCTTGATCTTTGATTTCCCAGCCTCAGAACTGTGGGGAATAAATTTCTGTTCTTTAAAAATTACCCAGTCTGTGGTGGTTTATTATAGCAGCACAAACTGATCTGAGACAAAAGGACAAAATGCACTTAAATAGCATGAATCAGGTGACAGTGGAAAAGCTGATATGAACTTCTGACTCCCTAGTGGCTCACAGTATTTAGCATTTCATTTCTTTTCACTTATTCCTTTTTAAATCAGATACTGAACTATGAATTTCCACAGGAAAAAAAACACACACACACATTTATTTTTTTCTAAAGGGTTATTTCCAGTTAGCAAATAAAAAACAAAAACAAAGAAAGGCAAGGCTCAGAAATCTTTTTAATTTGGTTCAAGTTGTGGAGCTAATTACAGGCAATGAAAGGGTGTGGACCAAGTCTATCCGACTCCTCCCACTACACCAGACTGCCTCAAAACACACATGCCACAGGGGAAAATCAGCATCATCTCTCTGGGTAACGTTAAGTACTTACTCTGTTTTAGGTACAGTTGACGATGCCTTGCAGGGTAGACTCGTAGATACATTTTACAGATGATGAAAAAAAAAATGAGGCACAGAGAAATAACCTGCCTAGGATCACTTACGCGGGACTACAGCCGAGATGGAATAACATTTTAACAGGAGGCAAAGGAGAAAAGGCAGTTTAGCTACTTATAATTCAGAACAGACTCTAAAGATAAACCCATTGGGTTAAAATCAAGGCTCTACCGCTTACAGCTGTGTGGCCACAGGGCCACTAATTAACCACTCACTCTACACGTCAGGTTTCTCATCTATAAAAACAGGCATAATAACAGCACCCACATACCTGCTGTAGTTGTGAAGTGAATATCAGCAGTGTTTAGAACAGTGGCCAGCACAGAATCAGTCCTCTGCATGGGTTAGTAGTTGGGGGTGGGTGTTGCTATTGTTATCTTAAGGACTAGTCATAGGTATGTCTCATTTGTAAGAGAGTAGTCCCTGAAAGTATCAGGCAGAACCCTTTAGAAAATGTTATTACACACAGAAACCTCTCAGTTACACTTGACACTGTCGTCACCCAAAAGATTGCATTCTTGCAAAAGAATAACCTTATTTGGAGAAATGCCTGATGTTCTTTTTTTAACCCCACTCCCATTTTAAGTGAGGTTTTTAAAATTATCATTATTGTGGTATGTGTTCTCAACCCCCATATTATATTACAATACTGCATTACCATGTATATACCAGTTATTGCCCATGAATTTAGACCTTTATAACCAGGCAGCAGAATGGGTTAAATGGCTAACTAAAAACAAACAAAACAAAAAACCACACACACAAAAACCGGTTGCGTTTGCAATGCTACAGTCGTCGAGTTGCTCTGAGCTCAGATCTCTAGTTTATAAATGCACACGTGGCAAATAGTGAAACCAACTTCCCTCCCTCCCCCCACTTCTCTTCTGTGCATTTGGGTTCAGCTCACTCTTTGTTATGGTGGGTAGAAGAGTTTCTGTTCATTCTAGAATGTTCAGCAGCATCCCTAGCCTCTACTCACTAGATGTCAATAGTGCTGACCCTTTTCCTTCCGTTGTGACAATCAAAAATGCCTCTAGACATTGTCAAATAACACCCTGTGGGAGAAGTTCCTTCCACACATTTGATAACTATCTCTCTGTACCAAAGACTAAATTCCTTCCTTGGTTATGATTTTTTGGTCAGATCCAGTATGTTCTAGAAGGGACATGCTCTGAGACTCTTCAAGCTGAGATCATGTTTAACATATGATTTTTTTGCCAGTAGGATCCAGCCCAGTACCCAGGGTACTGTAAATACTCAGGAAATATTGGTTTTATTTTAAACATTAAAGTTGTGTTAATTATACATCAGAATAACAATGTGGTCATGTTGACATTAAATTAAAAACAGAAAATTCATGTGCCACCCCCAGCCCCCTAGATCAAAAGTCAGATGAAACACACTAAACTCTTAAGGTAAAACACACTAGCTCTTAACAACAAGGGCAAAAATTATTTCTGTTTGCAACATGGGACAGATCACTTATGTAGCTTTGGTTACCTATGAGGATTATCATTCACCCATCCCAGAATTCTAAGAGGTATGCTCATAAATTTATTCCTGAAGCCTTCCCATGATGAGGCGTCGGAAAGCAGCTGTCTCTTAGAACAGCTGTCAGGATTTCTGCACAGAAGAGAAGAGGGCGGGGGGAGGAAATTTGCCACATGTGTATTTATATACTGGAGACCCAAGCTCAGAGCAGCTAGACTACTGTAGCATTGTAAACTCAACCAGTTTTTGTGTGTGTGGTTTTTGTTTTGTTTTGCTTTTAGTTAGCCATTTTACCCATTCTGCTGCCTGGTTATAAAGAACTAAATTTATGGGTGATTACCGGTATATACATCATAATATCTTCATACTTTACCATTGTGAAATCTGTTCTCCCCTGTTCTTGGAGTGGTTGGCTGAATTATCATGAAGAATTAAGCCAAACACTCCCTCCCCTCCTGCTCAAGGATTCATGATACGTTTGACTCAGAAAATGACTGAGTACCTGATCAATTTTTTAAAGAAGCAGAAGGGAGAAAGACATTGGATTTGTTGTCATGAGTCATACTTGAGGTGAGCTCTGCTCTTTTTCAGTAGTTAAGAAATTAGAACAGATTTTTTTTAAAAAAAGAAGACAGGATGAAACATTTGCTGCTATTGAAAGGTAATTTAGCACTGTCGAGCTTATGACATGTCAGGATTAAGTATAGGAATTTTGTTTATTTAATACAAATATCACAGTGACGATCATATTTTGGTGAAATAATAACAGGAAGAGTTCTTGTCTCTAGAAAGAAATCTGCCAAACCTTAAAGTAATTTACATAAACATTGAAATCAGCCCATGCAAAAAGGTTTCCACTTACAAAGCTAGTTATTATAGGACTTAATCATAAAACAAGTTTTGGGGAAAGTGGAATTGAAAAGTTACAAAAGTGATGATCTAAGACATAGAAACCTACGACTAGAAGAGTCTTTAAACTGGGTTTTCTTTGATAGGCATAAGTGGAAAAAAAAATCATACTTTTCATTTTTTCCCAAAGAATCAGTGTGCTGAAAAATTAACACTCACTAAATTGTGTAATTTATCTGATGCTGGAAGTTAAAGAATTGCAGTAAAGTTTTATTGAAAAGGGTATATTGAATAAGGGAATCCACAAAAAATCCATAGTAATTACAAATTATTAGTAATTATAAATTTTGATTAGTAACTCATTCCTTACATAGATAACCTTCAGTTTTTCAACTATGGAGTCACCTATATGCCTAATTTGCCACTATTTTGTAGACAAAGTAAACATTTTCACATGTAATTTTGTGAAATAAACATTCTTTTAAGCCTCTAGAGTTGCAAACTGACCTGAATCCATTTGAAAATTCCAAAATGGGCTATCATACTGTCACTGTGCTTCACTGTTAAAAAAAAAAAATTAAAATAACGTGAGAAAGGGCCAGGCATGGTGGCACACAACCCATAATTCCCAGCATTTTGAAAGTCTGAGGCAGGAGGATTACTTGAGCCCAGGAATCTGAGACCAAACTAGGCAACAAACATAGCAAGACCTTGTCTCTACATATAAACAAACAAACAAACAAACAAATAAATAAATAAATAAATAAATAAACAAATAAATTTAGCCAGATGTGTGAGTACTAGAGAGACTGAGACAGCAAGATTGCCTGAGTCCAAGATGTTGAGGCTGTGGTGAACTGTGATTATGCCACTGCACTCCAGTCTGGGTGGCAGAGTGAAACCCCCACCCAGATAGTAATAATGATGATGATGACTGTGATGAGGAAACAAAGCCAGAGGAAAATCATTTCTTGGTGCCATGCTGCTTTCTCTTTCTATACAGTCCCAAATCTTGGCCCCAAGCCTCAAGATGTTCACTTTCTTTATCCTTCTCTCTACTGGTCCCAAGGAGCCCATCCAGGGTAGGTCCCCATCCAGGTCTCCCCTTTCCAGAGAGCTGTCCTATTTTCTTCCTCTTCATTCTTCCTCATCCCAACCACCATGACCCAGCCTCCCAAGACAATGCTATTATTCTAGCTTGTGAATCAGTTACATAGGACCTTAAATATCAAACATTTACTTAAGTACAACGAATAATGATGTATGGCTTATTTTTTTTAGTTGATATTTACCTTTTAACTCAAAGACTCTTGGAAATCCCAGGACCTTACTTATTAGTTGCATGGTCTAGAGAATAGTAGACTGCTTGAGCATAAACGCTGACTTATCTGTACTAACGCTGTGACTTTGGGCGTTTTTGGATCATTTCTGTGCCTCATTTTCTTCATCAGTGAAATGGGATAACAACGATATGGATGCCCTTCTCCTGGGGTTGCTTTGAGGACTCATTAAGATAATTCACGTAAGTTATTCATAATAGCAACTGACCATAATATACACTAGTAATCCTGACTTATTCTTCATTACCTGAAGACCTGAGTCTTTAGCAGTAAATGCCGGTCTCCATGACAGGCCATTCAGAGAGATCATTGGAGAGATTATATAATGTCCCTATCTCATAACATAGTTGAAAATATTTTTCACAGCTCTATGTAGGCATGGCTCTAACTTTACTCTTCGGAAATATACAGTGGTAGAAATTGGGATGAATTAACTTCATTATTGTAATAAATAACCAAGTTAAGCTTCAGGGCCTATTATTCTAAGAGTAACGATCCCATAACATTATAAGGACTGGTGTTTATAATCATGGTAAAGACAAATATTAAAAGATAGAATAGATCAGTTTTGCCTTATATGGCTCAATATGCACATCATTCTGGGGGTGAAGTGTAACACTAAAATATAACTCTAAGTAGAAATAATCCTCACCAATGTTCATGGGCCAAATTTGTTTGTACTTAAAAAAAACATAAATAAGCTGCTGATATGCCACTTAATGCCATAGAGTCTGGGAATTTCTGACATTTATGAACTGCCTTAAGTTAATTAATTTCCCTTCTTCCACCAGAATGGGAGAGGGAAAAAGGGAAAAGTCCTTTATTATAAATTTATTTTTTTAAATGTCTTCATACCCGTGTGTGCAAATAAAGAAAATAAAGGAGTCAGAAATTTTGACGTAAGATCAAGAATCTGCAGCATTCATTCCAGAGCAGGTATTAGCTAATGACTGATCCATGTGTATCTGGTGGAGCAGGAGTTGCATTAAAATTTGACTTTTAAATTTGTGTTTTGTCATCAGTTGTCTAGCCCCTCCATAGTCCATGTCACAGATTGGGTTCTCCAGAAGGAGATGAAATTTGGAGTGAAAGATGTTTATTGTAGATCAGCCCCTGTGAGGAGAAAAAGAAGAAAGAGGCAGGGTTGGATAGAGGGGAGAGTCAGGTGGGATGCCAGCCAGACAAACCCTCAGCCAACCCACGTGAGCTCAGTAGCGAGTATCACTGGTCAACCTGGACATGACTGGTCGCTGGATCAGGGATACTACAGCATTGCCTGATCACGGGCGAAGCAGCCCTCTGCAGCTGAGGCTGATGCTTAAAGGGGCTGACAGCTGGGGCCTTGTTGACTGTTCTCCCTGCAGCTGGACAGTACGTCCTTCCTTGAAGAGCCGTGTGATGGGTACAAGGCCGTGTTTGCCACCAGCTGTTAATTACTCATTTGATTTCACAAAATCATTTTACCACAGTCTTTTAGAAAACACTTGCTATTTCGTGAAAGTGTGCAAAAAACCAACAAGAACCTGTGAGGAGAAAAGGCATCAAGAATTGGAACCTTTAGATCAATCTAAATCAAATTTGCTAATAACCATAGGCCATAATGTACTCCTAACTATTGCTAAAAGAGACAGTTCTAAAAATAACTTCGTATTATGAAGCACCACAGCTACATTTAAAAGATTAGAAAAGAAGAAGAATGGTGTCCCTCAACTTCTCTATCTGGAAGATATAGGAAGCAGTTACTTATTTCTCTCCTTGGTAATCTTTAATGCTCATAAAACAGCTAGGTTATACTCTTTATCCCCATTCTGGGTTACCTGTTTTTACTTAAATCGTCTAAATTACACCATGGTCCACCTAATTGTTTCACTAAAATAGTACTTCAGTTTTTTCATGCATAAAAAATACAAAATAACATGCTAACGTTTTAATTCCAAGTAAATATAATATACCCCTATCTGAGAAGGGATATCGATCAGGGTTATTAACATTAGCTGCTGTGACTACAATAACAATATGGAATAACCCACTGGAAAGTCCAATTTGTGTTGAGCAGTGGGACTCACACCAATGACCTGGGAATCCTGGCATTTTCCCATTAGTGGCACCTTTACCTTGGAGGTCTTCACTGGGTCTTCCACATTCAGCCAGCAAACTAGACAACGGAGAAGGCAAGGAAAATCATGTACGGTCTGGCCAAGGTGCACATCACTTCTCTAGCCTCAAACTTACCACCAAGGAGGCTGGAAAATGAGGTCTTCCTGTGTGTCCAGAAAAAAATAATAGAATTAACAAACATTTAGCCAATCTCTGCTACAGAGGGTTATATAGTAATCATGTTTCTTAGTGTTTACTTGTAATATTCCCAATCTGTCCTAAAATAGTTTAAATTTGAAGTGTTGTTATTACTTGGAAAAGAGTGTCAGAGGGAGATTAGAGTGAATACATATATATTTTTTCAGTGTGCATCAGTGTGCTGTATATTTCTAATAGAATTAGCTATATTTAGGATTGGTACTCATTTCAAAATGAGTCGATCATATTTCTAGTGTAGACTTCAATAAGCACGTAGTGTTTTTGTTTTTGTTTTTGTTTTGGTGGGCTATGTAATACCAATCCCTACACCTTCCTTTGTGGATTGCCAGGTTAAGAAAGTTTTGCTTGAACTGGGCTCGGTGGCTCAGCATATAATCCCGTGCTTTGGGAGGCTGAGGTGAGTGGATTGCCTGAGTCGGCAGGTTCGAGAGCCCCCTGGGTAACTTGGTGAGACCTCATCTCTACAATAAATCAAAAACTTAGCTGGGTGTAGTGGTGCACACCTGTAGTTCCAGCTACTTGGAAGGCTGAGGCGGAAGGATCGCCAGAGCCCAGCAGGTAGAGGCTGCGGTGGCTGGGAGTGGCCACTGCACTCCAGCCTGGGTGACAGAGTGAGACTCCAACTAAAAAAAAAAAAAAAAAGAAAGTTTTGCTTTTGAGGATAGAGGAGCTACTTACTTCAGTCACTGTATTCTTAGAAAAATAAAAGGCATCTTTTCTATCATCCTGCTTTATTTTGCTTCTCTGTACTGCACACTGAATGAAGTCCAGGAATCACATGTATTCCATTCACTGCCAGGGACCCTGAGCCACAGATGTCCTGAGCTGGTCTTCCACTGGCTTGCCACAGCTGATTTTGTCCAACTTTACATTCTGTGCCATCATGAGAGCAGCTTAAAACCAGTCATAGTGGGTGCCTTAGTCCTTCTGGGCTGCTAGAACCAAATACCATACACTGGGTGGCTTATAAAAAACAGAAATTTATTTCTCTCAATTCTGGAGACTGGGAAGTCCAAGATCAAGGTACCGGCATATTGGCATCAGGCTCGGGCCCGTCCCTCATCAATGACCCCCTTTCGCTGAAATCTTCCATAAAGGAAAGGGCCAGAGTCTCCCTGAGGTCTCTTTTATAGGGCACAACTTTATTCATGAGAGCTCCACTCTCCAGACCTGATGACCTCACAAAGAACTTGTCTTAGCCTGCTTTTTGTACTGCTATAACAAAACACCGTAGACTGGATAATTTATAAATAACATAAATTTGTTTCTTATATTTCTGGAGGCTAGGAAGTTTAAGATCAAGGCACCGGCAGGTTTGGTCTTTAATTCAAAGATGGCACCTTGTTGCTCAGTCCTCAAGAGAAGGGGAATGCTGCACTGTCAGAAGGGAGAAGGGCATGAACCAACTCCTGCAAGCCCTTCTCATTTTGACATTTAACCTACTGAGGAGGGTCATAGCCCTCGTGATCTGAGCACCTCCCGTTAGGCGCCAACTTCCAACCCATTAATTCTGGGGACATATTCAGATCATAGCACTCTGCACCTCCAATGCCATCATATTGGTGATTAGGTTTTAACATACGAACTTGAACTAGGGGGGACACAAACATTCACACCATAGCAGTGGAAGTGTTTGCTCCATAAAAAGCACTCAATATTACAAATGAGGGCTTCCCCCAACCTCAGAGAGACAACTTATAAGTGCATCACTGGCCTGGTAGAGCTTACTCCATATTTAGCTGTGGCATAATTGTCTCAGGACAGGCTGGGTTATAATGTGGTTACCAGCATCATCCAAATCTCAATGTCTTAACAAAACAACAAAAGAGTATTTTTTTTTTGCTCACATGATGTATATTACACAGGAAGCTTTACTCACTGTGGTCTGTTAGCATGACATGGGTTGACAGAGGCATCAGCTTATCATGAACTTCCATATTCATTACTGCAATGAGAAAGAAAGCTCTGGAAGCTTCTATTAAGAACTGACTCATGACACTTCTCTTAATTAGGAAGCATGTAATTGAACATACCTAACCTGAAGAAGGAAAAAGAAAATGAAATCCTACCATGTGCCTTAAAGAGATGTGAAGTAGTGTCATTTTATAAACATACTAATGGCAATTGCAGCAGAATTTGGTAAATAAGAGCATATCCTTGATTAGACTAAACCTAGACTCAAAGGACAGTTTCACCTCCTACTTGGTGTATGATTTTGGTCAATGTAGTTACCTTCCCTGTACCTCACTCAGTCTCCTTAATATGTATCATAATACACTTAAGAGATTGAAAGGGTGGTATTTAGGCTTTCCTATCTTTTCTATGTTTTGGAACACTGAGGAAGAGATATTTTGCCAGAGTCCTGCTCCCACAAAGTCCAAAGGGTACCCCAAAGGTGGAGACGGCGTCGGCGTTTGAAGGGAAGGAAAAAAGAGAGAGAGAGAAAGAGAGAGACTTGGACACCTGTTAAAAGGGTGCAGATGCCATTTTATTGCAGGTAGTTGCGAGCTTATATGTCTCTCTACAAGGGAAATAATCCCTGCAAGTTGCTGCCACGGAGCAAGTTAAAATCATCATTACAAAACAAATCACTTATAACAAATTACATGGTTTCTTTTTGTGATGTTAAAACGATGCTTAAGCTTAAGTATTCTCCTCCGTGCTTGGCCAATGTTCTAGGGGCAGAGACTATTTACACCCAAAACAACATAATCCCAACATAATGATGTTACCCTGTAAAAAACAGTCCCCACAACCCACCAATATAAAATCTCAAAATTATAAAACTATAAAGCTTCTCATTAAACAACTTTAAAACAGAACTCATATCCCAAATTAACTAATACATAGTATGATCTTT